>APFE031103765.1:0-73857 GCA_000404065.3 Pinus taeda | reverse complement strand
TTTAATGGCTGTTTATTACTGCTGATTTTTATTTCTGCAATTTCCAGCATTCTGTAAAATTTCCAGAATTTGTGTTTTCAGCAAACTTATTTTTTTTCAGTTTGTTGAATGTATGGTTATGGGAAAGGGCATTTAACTACATGGGAGAAGTAAGGAGAAACTGAAAACCGGGGTGGGAAAACAGAAATTTTAACATAAAATGGGTTTACAGGTTGAAAGAAGAAAATGGAGGTAAACAAAGGTATAAGGCTAGACTTATGGTGAAGGGTTTTGCACAAAATAAAGATATAGACTTTGATAAAAAAAATTTCTCTTGTTGTTAAAATGAATTCAATCAGAATTATTTTAAGTCTATTGGCAGCATAAGATTTGCATCTTGAGCAGTTAGATGTAAAGACAACCTTTCTCCATGGGGATTTGGAGGAAGAAACATATATGTAGCAGCCACAAGGGTATGAGGTCAAAGGGAGGGATAAATTAGTGCGAAAATTGAAGAAGAGCTTGTATGGCTTAAAACATGATCCAAGGTAGTTGTATCTAAAATTTAACAAGTTTATGTCTGAACAAGGTTATATTAGATGTCACTCTGACCATTGTGCTTATCTTAAAAGGAAAAATTATGACAACTATATTATATTTCTATTGTATGTAAATGACATGCTTGTTGCAGGAAATAAATGTGCTCAAAGTAAAATTGGTAAATTAACTTGAAATGAGGGATTTGGGTGCTACAAAACAAATCCTTGGTATGAGAATAACTAGAGATAGGAAAAATCACAAATTAACATTGTCTCAGAGTGAGTACCTAGAAAATGTGTTGCAAAGATTTAATATGCAAAAAGCAAAACCAGTCAGTACATCTTTGGCTAGCCATTTCAAACTAAGTAAGGAAATGTGTCCCCAGACCTGAAAAGAGATGGATTATATGTGTAAATTTCCATATGCATCAACAGCTGGAAGCTTAATGTATGCAATGGTTTGCACAAGAACTGATATTGCACATGCAATGAGAGTTGTAAACATGTATATGAACAATCCACAAAAAGAGAATTGGATGGCAGTGAAGTGGATTCTCAGGTATTTGAGAGGTACCACAAATAAAAAATTATGTTTTGGAGATTCAAACATTGTTCTACATGGATATGTTGATGCAGATATGGTAGATGATAGAGATAATAGGAGGAGCACCATAGAGTATGTGTTTACTATAGGTGGAACAACTATAAGTTGGGTTTCAAAATTGCAAAACATTGTTGCACTTTCAACAACAGAAGCATAGTATGTTGTTGCTACAAAGGCTAGTAAGGAAATGACTTGGTTACAAAGGCTTATGGATGAACTGGGTAAGAAGTGAGAGATGGGCATGTTATACAGTGAAAATCAGAGTGCCATTAATCTTGCAAAGAAATTAGCATTTCATTCCAACACTAAACATATACAACTCAAGTACAATTTCATACAGTTAGTGTTGGAAGATGGACAATTGAAGCTGGAAAAGATACACACTAGCTAGAATCATGCAGCTATGTTAACAAAAGATATAACCAAGGAGAAACTAAGATTTTTCTCAGTTTCAATTGGTCTTCAAGTATGATGGTGAAGATGAGAAACAACCAAGTCCGAGTGGAGTCATTGTCTAGTAAGTGAAGAAACGATGGAGTTTATATAATTAGTCTCCAAGTGGGATATTGTTGGTTGTGGAGCTTGATTATCTTCTTGATTGTTCAAATATTTTTTGTTTCAGCTGCGTTGGATCCTTGTTTCTAACAGGGTAGCAACGCCACCCATATGATCGTCATCATGGGGGTATAAGGGAGGGGTGACGAAGACTTTTATGCGTCAGGGGTTTCGGAGGTAGCACCCCCAAAGTGAAAAGTAGATGAAAATTTTCCTTGTAAAATATTGTGATTTCGTAGTCAATCTGGGTTGTTCAATAGGCGAATGATCTGATGGTGAAAATGATGTTATTTTAGGGGTTTTTTTCCCTAGAAGGAAACCCTCGATTTATATGAGGGAATTGTATTGTGGTTGTGTATTATTATTCTGAGTGAGATAGAGAGGAGAATGTGTGAGTGTAGAAATTATGGTGTAGATTTGAAACTGCTCATGAAATTTACTAAATCACAAGACTCAAACTCTACTACTATGCAAAATTCAATTCAAAATTGAGAACACAAATCATAAAAATGCAAGAAGAAATCTCACACATGCACAAATATTTATCTAGGGGAAATCAATTTCTTAAAACCCCTTCCTATCTATATTGCATTAATAAAATAATAGATATGTAATACATATTATTTCTCAAGCCTGAGCACAACCTACAAGTGTATATTCTATCTCTCTTCCTTACTAACGGACCCTAGCCAATGCTTAGCCAAATTTCAAGCCCTCTAAGCCCCTATTTCCTTGTGTTGTTCCTTAAGGAATTAGGCCCCTATTGTTTAAGAAATTTCTCGAATTGATTGTGTAATTCCTTTAGGTTGATTCTCTGACTGCATGCACCAATGTACACATTAGAATAGTCTACATTGGGTAGTACACTTCCTTGGAATCTCCATTTCAACTGGGTAACTTGAATTCTCTGCATGCAGCAATTATTTTGGGTTGATTTATTAGTTAACTGGTTGATCACTAAGTGTGGTTGAAGTCACACTTCCACAACTGACCTTCCACTAGTTCGTTGAATAGTTAGAACTAGTTTAATTGACAATAAATCAATTTAACAGAATTAGATTGCTACAAATTAGAAATCAATCATGTTGAATTGAACTCAAGATTACCCAACTCGAATTAACTGATTTAACTAAGTGACAAGTTCCATGTCACCTCAGTTAACTACCTCCAAGATTTCTGTTGATGTGGAAATTCAAATTCTCTCTAGTTTGACCAAGGCAAGGTCAAACTGAGATTTTCTCGCTGCATGTTCAACACTTCCTCTCAACAAGAAAGGGATTATCTATCACCCCTATCGTACCTCTATGGAACTCGAATTTTCCTCTTGACAAAGCCTTTGTAAAACTATCTCCATCTTGTTCCTCTATTGGAAGGTATTCTAGCAACATTATTCGCCTCTACACACAATCCCATAGATGGTGATACCAAATATCTACATGCTTGGATCGATCATGAAATACAAGATTTTCAGAGAGCTTGATGCAACTCTGATTATCATAGTAGGTCATAGTTGGATTCATCATCGGACCAAACGGTGTCACAAGAATCTTTCTCATCTAGATCGCTTCACATGTTACTTGACTGGAAACCATGTATTCTGCTTCTGTTGAGTTGAGTGCTGCAAATGTTTTCTTCCTACTGCACCAAGAAACAACTGTGGACACAACACTAAAAATTCCTCCTGATGTACTCCTCTGATTTGATGGAATCCCCACCCAATCTACATCTGTGAAGCCACATAGCTTCACTCCGTCTGTTCGTTTGTACCATAGTCCAAACTGGGTAGTGCCTTTGAGGTACCATAGAACATGCTTAGTTGTCTTCCAAAATAATTTAGTTGGCCTAACCATAGCTTGGCTCAGTTGGTTAATTGCATAGCACATATCTAGTCATATGTTCACAAATACATTAGTGATCCCACAAGCTGCCGATAAATGGTAGCTTCCACTTCCTCACCTGAAATGGCATCCTCTTTCCTCCAGCTGGTTTCTAGAGGAGTCTTCATGGGTTTGCTACTCTCCATGTGGAACTTCTTCAATATCTCGTTTGCATACTTTCCTTGAGACACAAATAGTTCCCCATATCCTTGCCATACTTCCAAAGTGAGGAAGTAGTGCATGAGTCACATGTCCTTCATTTCAAATTCTCTTGCAAGGTCCTCCTTGCAAGATTTGATAAACTTCTCATCACTCGTTAAAATCAAATCATCAACATATAAGACAATAATAAAAATTTATCTTCTACCACAATATGATAAAGGTTTGCATTCACTTCACTTTTGGTGAAGCCCAACCCAATGAGATAGTTGTCGATCCTAATGTACCAAGCACGAGGTGCTTGCTTGAGACCATACAATGCTCGCTTGAGTATGCACACATGTGACTCTCGATAAAAGGTCTCAAAACCTTCTGGTTGCATGATGTACACCTCCTCCTCAATAACTCTATTGAGAAATGTTGTTTTTACATCCATCTAGTGGATCTTCCACCCCATCTGTGTAGCCAGTGCAAGAATTGATCTAATGGATGAGTACCTTGCTACTGGAGCAAAGGTCTCCTCATAGTCAATTCTATCAACTTGAGAGAATCCCTTGGCCACAAATATGGTCTTATACTTCTCTATGCTTCTATCTATTGCATGGTTTACCTTGAAGATCCATCTTGAACCCACAAATGATTTATTTGCTGGTCTTGGGATCACTTCCCAAACGTCGTTCTTTATAATGGACGTGTATTCCTCCACCATTGCATCAACCCAAACAGGTTGCTCTACTACTTCCTCGAAAGAGGAGGGATCAGTCTCAACAATCTCAGTCATTAGAGCCATGTAGCTAGTGTACCAATCATGTGACCTTGTCTCCTTATGATATGAAGTGGGTGCTCCCACATTCTCTCTAGCATCATGCAGAAATCTCTAAGCTTCCCTGGTTATTTTTCTACCTTATCTAGATGATTATGCCTAAGTGTTTGTCTCCACTCTTTTTTCCTCAATTTTTTGTTGCTCCACAACTTCCTAAGGCTCTTCCTTTGGAGCTAAAAGCTCCTGCTCTGGTTGCAACTAAATCTCCCTCTCAAGAGAGCATCTCATTGCTTTCTCCTCATCAAAATTTACATCCCTTCGCACAACTGTCATTTTGAGGGATGACAAGTACACATAGTAGTTGTGAGGAGTTTTTTTGTAACCCAAAAATATCCCCAACTTTGTTGTTGGCTCAAGTTTCTTCCTTGATTCTTCGGAGACATGGCGGTAAACAGAGGTTCCAAAAATCTTGAAGTATGACACATCCGACTTCCTCCCCAAGAAAGCTTCCTCTAGTGTACTCATGCCAAGAACCTGATCAAGACATCTGTTTTGCAAATATATTTTTGTATTGCATGCTTCAACCCACAAATGTAGAGGTAGGCCTTGGTCATGAATCATCGCCCCTGGTTCTCCCAAAATGCTACGGTTCTTCCTCTCAGCCACCCCATTCTGCTGTGGGTTGTGGGGTGCTATCAACTCCCATCAAATGCTTTCTTTTGCATAGAAATTTTTAAACTCATTCAACACGTACTCACCTCCATTATCACTCCTAAGAGCCTTCACCTTCTTGTCAATTTCTTTCTCAACTAGTGTATTGAATTCAACGAACTTGGAAAATGTCTCATATTTCTTCCGCATGAAGAAGATATAACACTTCTGTGAGAAATCATATATAAATATAACATAATATTTATGTCTGGAAGTGGAGGCTATACAGAAAGGTCCACAGACATCAGAGTGGATCCTTTTAAGGACTGCATGTGCTTTGTTGTCCCAATCATGGAATGCGACTTGCATTTACTTCCCCGAGGTAAACCCTTTGCATGTATCATGCTTCTCAAGTGCTCCTTTAGGGAGAATTGTGATTATCTGCTGCATAATCTTTAGGGCGCCATGATGCAAATGGCCAAATCATCTATGCCAAAGTTTGCTGATATTGTAGCATTGCACCTTCTTTGCATTCATGCTTAATCCAACATAGTATTCCACATCTAGCTTATACATGTTCTTCACACAAACCCTGACCTGCTTGACCTATCCTGTGGATAAGTCTCTCATGAATTCTTTCCCTTTACTGAAGATCACATCATTACCACAGACTTCCAAAACTGCAACAAAGATGAGATTTTTCTTTAGGCCCAGAATAAACATGACTTCTTTGAGTCTGAGAGGGGAGCCAGACTCCCTCTGAAAGGTGACTGTATCAATCCTGGTCGCGTCATACCTTCCATCATCTCCCATATCAATGTGCATCTAGAGATATTTCTCCTCCAGGTCACTAAAAAATTGTCTATTCCCTGTCATGTGGAATGAGACACCACTATCCAAGTACCACACGCTTCCCATCACTGTGCTCACTATGCATGCAATAAGAGTGAAGTCAAGCTCGAGCTGTGGAGCCTAAGCTTCACCTGCCACTCCTCCTCGGGTCTTCTTGCTTGAATTTTTTTGTGGACACTTCATGGCATATTGCCCTAATTCATGACAATTGAAACATTTAATTTTGGACAAGTCTTTCTTCTTTCCCCCTTGGTTGGATTCTAGTTTGGATTGATATTTCTTCCCTTTTCCCTTCTTTCCCTTTCCAACCATGCACAATTTTCTTCATCCTTGCGCTTGGATGATGTCCCATCTCTGGTACGCCACCTTATTTCCTCCTGTACCAAATCAAACCATAAACGTTCCCAATTTGGTAGTTTCTCCCTCCCTTTCACCAAATCTTGGTAGTTATGCCAGCTCTTGGGAAGGCCAAGAAGGGATAGGCTTACCAAATCATTATCTAAGACTATAACACCAACTCCTACAAGTCCATCACGACATTGTGTGAACCTGCTCAGATACTGTTGAATATAGTCATTCTTCTACATCTTGATATTTCGAAGTTTATCCTTGAGCGCCAATTTTCTATGGTCACTGCTACTTTGGAACATATCTGTCAGTGTCTGCCACATTGCATAAGGATTTTCTTTTTGTGGAGATTGGACACAATGTGATCCGTACTCCCTCCAATATTATTCCCCTCGCCTTAGCTACACACTTCTTCCGTTCTTCTAGATTATGGGCATCAGATGATCCTAGTTTTGGGATGTCATTATCAACATATTCCTTCAATCCATTATCTTCCTGCACTACCTCCATACGGTGCTTCCAAGCAACAAAAAATTAGTTTGCCTTAAGGGCATACTCGAATCTTAGTCCATAGAAATCATCCTTATAGATTTGAAGAATTTTTACTATATTGATCATGCAAATTCAATCCTCTTGATAAACAAATTTGAAATTTATGCTCTATTATGAATCTTGCTTTGATACCATGCATAAATTATGGTGTAGATCTGAAACATATCATGAGATTTACTAAATCAAAAGATTCAAACCTACTATACTTCTTTGCAAAATTCAATTCATAATCGAGAACACAAATCATAAACATGCAAGAAGAAATATCACACATGCACAAAAATTTATCCAGGGGAAATCAACTGCTCAAAGCCCCTTCCTATTTATATTGCGTTAATCAAAGAATAGAGATGTAATACATATGTTTTCTCAAGCCTAAGCACAACCTGCAAGTGTATTGTCCATCTCTATGTAATACATATGTTTTCTCAAGCCTAAGCACAACCTGCAAGTGTATTGTCCATCTCTCTGCTTGACTAACTGACCCTTGCCAACACTTAAGCAAATTTCAAGCCCTTCAAGCCCCTATTTCCTTATGTTGTTCCCTGAGGAATTAGGCCCCTATTATTTAGGAAATTCCTCAAATTTATTGTGCAATTCCTTTAGGTTCATCCTCCAACTGCATGAACCACCTGTACACATTGGAATAGTCTACAACTAATAGTACACTACCTTGGAATCTCCATCTCAACTAGGTAACTCGAATTCTCTGCATGCAACAATTATTTTGGGTTGATTGATTAATTAACTGGTTGATCACTGAGTGTGGTTGAAGTCACACTTCCACAATTGACCTTCCACTAGTTTCTCCAACAGTTAAAACTAGTTTAACTGACAATAACTCAATTTAACTGAATTAGATTGCTACAAATTAGCAACCAATCATGCCAAACTAAACTCAAGCTTCCCCAACTCGAATTAACTGAGTTAACTAAGTGACAAGTGCCATGTCACCTCAATTAACTACCTCCAAGGTTTTTGCTGATGTGGAAATTCAAATTTTCTGTAGTTTGACAAAGGCAAGGTCAAACTGAGATTTTCTTACTGCATTTTCAACAGTGAGAGCGAAGAGGAAATTACAACGGATTTGTTGTAGGTTGTATCTCTTCATGTTGTTGGATAATATAAAAGGAAGGACTAGTTGTTTCTCCACGAACGTAGCCCAAATTAGGTGAATCACGTATATCTATCTCTCTTGTTTTATGGGTTTCTTTGTTTGTTTTTCCACAATATTGTATTTGTTTCATTACTTTGTTAATTATTTTTCTAGAATGAGGCACTAGTTAGAGAAAAAAACAAAATGTGAATTCGTGACACACCATTACTCGAGCTATAGTGGAAAGGAAATTGAATTGCAGAAATAAAATCCTCGGTTTTGATTGTAAGTTACAAGCTACCAGTTTCAAGTTTTATTGACAGTGTTGGAAACCCATCAACTAAGGGGGTCTCCCCAATGTGAAGTTCCAACTAGACCTCACACCATTTGGAGTAGGAGCCCCATCAGGGGTATCGACCCCACCACCATAAATCAAAGGTTTTCCTTGGCTTCAATGAGTAACATAAGGGACTATACACATAACCTTTGAAACAAGCAAGTTGACATTGTGAATCACACATTGACATTGCATAAAGGAAACTTCCACGAGAGGGAAAGAGAGAGTGAGCCTCTAGAAGGAAAGTAATAGTACTATCCTAAGAGAAACACATAAGAGTAAGGAGAGATTTTTTAATTAACCTGCAAATTAGTTCACAAGATAATAACAATTCAAGAAAACAAATACAACACACATTCAACAAGATGAATACCAAATCCAATGAAATAGTTCATTTTCTTTAGTACGTATGAACACGACATATACCACAAACATCTAAAGAATAGTCTTACAACATTCACGATACATGCATGAAAGTGTGGCGGCTCAACGAGCTTCTGATAATTAGGTGAAAGTTACAAGTACATATACAAAGGTGAGGCATTAACTCCAATAGTGGAACATTAAGTCACCACTTGCTCCTCCAACAAATGATCTTCTCTCCTATGCCAAGATAGAGGAGCCAAAGCTAGCTCTCCAGATTCCAAACCTCCAAAATCCATTTGATTGATTTATGAGGGTTCGTTTATAACAAGAGGAATGACCTTTCATATCCCCATGACTCTTTAGCTTCCCTCATGACTCTTAGAATCCTAAGTGACCTTTGAACTTCTATTGATTCTTGGGTCCACATGTGACTTTTTATATTCCACATGTGACTCTTGGACTTCCACACATTTACATTTTGTATTTTTTGAAAATACATAATTACATTCCACAACATATGGGAAAATACATGGACAACATAGGACTATGTCATGACAGTTTTAGAGGCCATGAGTTGGACACTATGACATAAGACTTCATTGTAATATATCCATGACAAGTGCTTCTCCTTGTTGTTGTGTATTCCATTCTTGATGATAGATCTGATCTGTACTTCATCTTCACCCTCCAAAGGGTCTTGGATCAGTGTTGGAACCTTTTGAGTCATCATGAAATGTCATCATTCTATCATGGTCAAGGATCTCTTCATTTCTTTATGATGGTTCTTCTTTATGCTTCTTCTCTGCAAGTGATTCCTTGTTTCTTCTCCTTGAAACCTTCCTTGGGCATCATCTTTCCATGTTGAGGTGGTAATCCTGCCAATGAAGTTCACTCATAACAAGGTAAGATCAGTCCAGAAATCATTTATTCTACCCCTACTTTTCTCTTTGAAGAAGTTGATTGTGATGGGCCTGTTTAGGATATAAGAGAGAGGTTGGTTGGGAATTGTGCATTTTAGCTCAA
The DNA here is from genome assembly GCA_000404065.3 of Pinus taeda. Taxonomy (NCBI): domain Eukaryota; kingdom Viridiplantae; phylum Streptophyta; class Pinopsida; order Pinales; family Pinaceae; genus Pinus; species Pinus taeda. The sequence continues at coordinate 64,156 of APFE031103765.1, read as the reverse complement.
TATTAATTGAGGGGTGACCCCATTGCCAACTGAAATTTCACAATTTCTAATAAGGAGGCTCTTCATGGTCCATTGCAGTGAGCAAGTGCAAGGGACAAGGTTGATGAGCATGCTGACTGGAACTGCGCAAAGCGTAGTGCTCAAGGGAGAGGGAGGCAACAACTGCACTGGTGAGCTTCAAAGTGATTGAGGTATGACCTCACTGTGCATTGGAACTGTACAATGCATAGAAGGAGGCAACATAGGATATGTATGGCATAGTGAGGGGTTTTGGTCAGTAGAGGAGACAAGACTAGACACTAGAACTGCGTAATGCACAGTGCTTGAGGGGCAGACTCTTATGCTTGCACAATTGAGGGTTACAGTGGGCTAGACATGGACTGAGTATCCCCTAGAACTCCATCATGCATAGAGGGAGGCTCACTAGAAGAGTGGATTGTGCAATTGGTTGATGCAAGTAGTAGAAATTCAAGTCACTTTGCCAGGGAAAATCTCGCTGCACTGTGAAGGAGAGAGAACCTATGTATTGTACAGTTTGTCCTTGCAAAGGGATGGAGAAGGATCTGCTATCAACCAGAAGTGATCCATGCACTATATAAGGAAAAACTAATGAAGTGCTCAGTGCAGTGAGTCAATGCAAGCAACAAGGGTTGTCTCTAATAAAGGCTCAGTGAACAAGTCTAGGAGGTAATATTTTATCAATGCATCTTGTGAATAACCAATAATCATCACTTGGTGGAGGGTTGGTATTTTTCATAACTTGCACATGACAGGAGGAACAAGAAGAGCTCCAAAATGGCTAAGTGTGGGACCAATAAAGTAAGAGAGAGAAAAGCATATGAAAGAGACTCAAACACAGATCACACACATGAACACCATCAATAAAAGTCAAGGGAATTCACAATACTCACGATTGATAATCACACCTTGAAATGTCAGGAAAGTGACACTTATTACAAAGTGTGATAGTTGAAACGTAGCATTGTGACACTTAGAACACAGGTTGCGATAAAAGTGTTAATTGTGACAAGAAAGTGCGCTAAGATGTAGGAATGTGTCTAGGGAACATTCTTATGATATGTAAGACCCTCTAATGTGGAAGAGTATGCTAGCGCTGCTTCTAAGGATGTGCCTAGTTGTGACACATACAAGAGGTGAAATAGTTAAAAGCAACACTTGCGACAGTAATAAAAAGTGAAAACAACACTTGAAAAAGCTAAAAAAAGTGAAAGCGACATATGCTAGAGTGAATATAAAGTGAAAATGAAACTTTTTAGATCAAAAACAAGAAAAAAATACAGTCGTGAAAGTGAAAGCGACACTTGTGAAAACAAAGGTGCACAAAAATGACAGTTGAAACAACTCACTAGAATAGTAGTGCAATTGCAACCATAGTGAGAGGGATGGTCAAATGATATGGCACACTGACTGTCAACATATTTTGTGCAGTTTACTATGTTAAACATTGTGCAAGCACTATTCCTAGAGATTGTGCAAGCCTTACTTTCAAGAGTCGCACAATGCTTATCTAAGCTTGTATAGAAAAAAGTTCATTTATGAATTCATCAAGGACTAAGCATGTATGAGCAAATGACTTTGACACTTAGAATATGAGAAGAAGACTTGTACACTTAGAAAAATATCAATCGACCATGAAGTGACTACGATTCACATGGGACGACAAATCGTACAATCCTCAGTAGGCTCCAAAATTCAAGTGTAGGCAAAATTTTGGAGAGTGTTTATCGCAACAAAAACGCTTGGAAACACACTAGTAGAACTCCAACTTATCTATTTAGGTTTTACCCTTAATGCCAAGGTCTCAGTGTTTCAAGAAGTATTGATTCACCATGTATATTACCTCGACTTTTCCACTTATCCCGGATAAAGATATCGCCTCTTCTATTCCTTTCTCAGTGTCAAACACATCAACATAACTCTAGTCACACCTCAACAGTTTCGATAGGGGAGAAGGATAATAAGTATACCAACATTTTGATATTGAGAGTAAAGCACATTCCTTAGCGTTGCTCCATGGCCAGAGAGCCCATTCAGTACCCTGGCAGAGTCACCTCAAGGAATCAAAAGCATTGCTTCGTTTCTAGCAGGCCTATTTAGTACCTCGCCGAAGTTGCTTGCTTCATCTCTCCGTGTAAGACACATTTCTCTTATTAACCCTTTTATTTTATTCTCAAAAGATATGATTGAATCATTTATTAAACATTTATATCACAGGCGTGGAAGAGGGATCCTAATTTATTTTAGGAGCAAGAGAGGTTGTTCCTTGTTTACGGGATTTGAAAAATAACATAAATTAATATGCTTGTTTAAAATTTTCTCATTTCCCTTCTCTACTCGATTGAGTCGACATGTCAAAATATCATTTGATACAAGTTTGATTAGAATGAAGATCCCAATAAAGATAAGGGCTTTGTAGTTTGGCCAAAGGCTTTCCGTCTGGGACGAATCATATGTTTCGTTAAAACTTCATTGACTTTAAAGAAATGCAAACCGAGACAAACAAGAGGATTACAGATTAGCCAAGCATGTTTGTCATCACACTTTCCCTTTTCAAGTTTCGCCACATTATCTTTTGAGCCAAGAAAGAGAATTTTCATGCATAGTCTTATTAAACAAAAGCAATAAAGGAAAGACATAACAAAACAAGTTATCAAAACCAAAAGAACAAAGCAAATGGACGATTGAACTAAAAGAAAAATGTGAGACAAAAATAGAAAACAAAGGAAATACTAAAGGGGAGAAAGTGCAGGATGAGTGTAAAAGGGTAACTAAAATGCAGCTAGATCTACTCCTACCATAATAGGCTAGAAGGTCAAGGCTAAGTGTAATGGAATTTCCAGTGTAACCACCGTAACTGCTCCTGACCTGCGAAAAAAAAGATATGAACAATTAAAACTGATATAAAGCAACGCGCCCAAGTAAATATAACAACTTGAATACTTTTAATAAGAAAACGAAGGTGTTGACTACTGCCAAAAATATGTGCCATAAAAGCTTCCTTTAACCAACTTGAAATCCTACCTTTTTGCTTAGAACAAGAATAATGCAAACCTGGAAAGCTTCTTGTGAATGTGCCTTCATTCATGTTTTTATTTATATCAAGCATCAATAAAGATTGAAACTTATTATTAACAACAAAGCTTGCCAAGTAAGATTTTACTAACCATTCAGTGATTGGACATTGATATTCAAAAAAACTACTCTGAAAACCCTAAGGCTCACGAGAAAATGAATTTTTCAAATCACCAAGAGAATCTTCTTAGGGGAATTTGATCTGATCTCGTCCAGAAACTTTGTCAAGATGGTGAGAACCTACCATGACCAACAACAAAAGATGAAGTGTCTCAACCATCCGAAAAGTATCTGAATAATGAAATAATATATCTTAACAACTATCATCAGATTCATTGATGGGGAGATGATACTTTGAAAGGAAATTGTCAAAACCAGTGTTATGTTCAGATTGATCGGTTAACATATAAGATTCTTGATACTCATGTGTCAAAATAAGCCCAATATCCATATAAGAGTTTTGGTCTGCCTAATGATTCAAGCATTTGTTAACATTCAAGGAGACACATTGAGCTAGAAAGATGATTAACTTGATAACATACAGAAAGGGGATGAGAAGGTGATCAATCTTGGAAGAGTTTACCAGGGGGAAATCTTCCAACCAAATATGGCCTTTGTCTTGATAATCAAATTGACAGGCTTTGAATCTATGTACATCCATATATGATATGAACTCCAACCCTGAGTGTGATGCAAGGGATTCACATGAGGACAAATTAACCAAACAAAAATCGCCCATCCAGTCAAAAACTCTATCTTGAGGGTTAAAAGAATTAACTTGAAAATGTTGAAATTCCTTACAGAGCGAGCTTGCATCTAGTGGAAGAAGGTTAAGGAAAGAATTATGCGTGAAATCTGGATACAACTTAGTTTAGAGATCTCAACAGGATTGTGAGAACTTGACATAATCATTAGCGAGGGCTAAAGTGCCTCAACTTACTGACAAGTCTTTGAACTTACCAAAGGTGGATTGTCGAATTTGGGTGGCTTAGAAAAATTAACAAGTAGATATGCACCACCATCATTAGATGTGTCAATGAAAACATTGTTAATGCCACTGGTTTGATCATTTTTAAGATTTAGCACATCAGACTATTGATGGATAGGGAATGTATATGCATCAATCAGAAAACTCCCTTGATCATTTATAGTTATAACATCTTCCTCCTACCTTATGAAAGATTTACAGTTAAACACATAGCGATCAATAGACTCAACCTCTTCATCATCTTATCGTAAAACCACACTATCCTATACCTGATTGCAATCGAGACTAGCATGATGAGGGTCTCAGAACCTAGGAGAAAATTTTGGTATGATAGACTTATCAAACATATTTGGGTATAATGAATAGTGTTCTAAAGATGAGGAAAGATGAAAAGACTCAAGAGGAAAGAAACCAGTTGTAACTGAGTCTAATTCAACTTGTAAGAACAACGGATCAATATGCATGTTATGCTCTATGAGATTATTTGAACATCCACTGTCACTCAAGACAATGCCTTGGTCATGGCATGGAGGTGAATGTAAGAGCATATAATGAGAAAACTGAAGATTGCTTGAATCAACATAATTTTCATCAGTATAATAGTCAAAGAAAGGCATACCAATGTGACATTCAGATTGACTTTACTTTTCTTCAACATGGTCATGGCATGGAGGTGAATGTAAGAGCATATCATGAGAAAACTTAATATTTCTTGAATCAACATGATTTTCATCAACATAATAATCAAATAAAGCCATACCAATGTGACATTTAGATTGACCTTGCTTTTCTTCAACATGGTATACCAAAGATTCAAAATATTGACAACTTACCTCTTTAGGTTTGTCATCTGAAAAAGTATGGATCAAAGGATTTCAGGATCATTCTTAATTGAAAGAGTATCCTGACCCATAAATGGAGTTTTTAAACTATGAGAAGCAAATTCCAGATCGATACCATGCGAATCTAAGTCTCGTGAAGAAGAAAATATATCATCCAATCTACTTGGGCACTCATCGCCGCATGTATTAGTGGAAACATGGATTTTAAGGTGATGGTTGTCCAAATTTTGAACTTGAATGACAGGTATGGAATCATTTGACAGGTTATCGATATCAAAAGATCGGTGATCAACCAAAAATGCGAGATTATCATCTTGAAAGAGGGAAGAAATATAGGACATATCTTCAATACTTTGCTCCTCTACATGTGAAATGCAACTACCTTGTTCTTAATTACTTCTTGAAACAACAGGTTGAAAATCCAAAGGGTTTGAAGTAGGTTGATCAAGTGGATCATGAAACAAGGAAGCAAGAAAGATGGATGGTAGAGGTTGAAGGATATCCCTTGAGGAAATCGTAAGTTCGATCAATTCAGATTCAAAATTAGGATTATGCACATTGATGTGACTTTTAAAAACTAAAGGATCAACCTTCACCTTAGGCTCCATGCAGTTACTAAACCATTCCAAGTTCTCCCTCAAGATCTAGATCATGGAGAGTAGTTGAAGGTGGAAAAGAGTGATCAACAGTTTGATTTCCAGATTTCCCATGTTCAACATCATCACAAGGAGGAACCCGAATTGGTACTGAGAAAGGAGGATAAGGAACAAAAGGAATTATAGGTTCCTCCTTAGAGATTTGGGGTGTCTCATGATCAACATAAGTTGGAACGTTAGAATCAACCAGAGGTTTAGATTCAAATGATTAGAATCAAGCTCTGAATTTTTTTATTGATGAAATCTAAGTCAACCACTCCCTTGGGAAATTCATAGCAAATGATCCAAAATGGATCTAGTTTTGCCTCCAGATAAAAGTCTTCAAATGCAGATGAAAGTAGGATCAAGTCAAAGTGTTCATCGGTATGATTCCAACAGTGCAAATGGCGCGTAAATCCAATTCCGGATGAAGAAGTTAAAGCTAGTCAAAGTTTATGGAAAATTATGGCCAAAAGTCAAAAAGTCAAAGGTCAACAATCAACGGTCAACAAGGTGATGTCAACAGGACACATGTCGTCCCGGGAATACACCACTTGTCTTGGATGACATCAAAAGAGGAGGTGACATGTCGCGATGTGATCAGTTAAAATGGGCCAATCCGGTGCTGACACGTGGCAGCCTGGATTTTGCCCAATCTGGCCTTATCCCAAAATTCTGGGGATCAGGGAGGATTGAACCCCTGACCTCCCAGAATGGCTAATTTTTCGTCAGAGAACCACACCAGACGGGCTATGTTGGGACTTGTTAAGATTCAGGATGACATTGTATTTATGGTGTTATGGGTTGTTGATGGAATAAAAGGTCGACGACTAGGGTCAACCCACCGGTCGTCGAACCTCTTGATGAAATATCCCACATGAAACGGGCAGTGTTAAACCATACACCATATATGAATCAACTGAACCATATAACAAGCAATGGAAAGCGGAGTTCTATAGTCTGAACCATAGTCATATATCACCACCGAACATATAATATATACCATATACAATGTTACCATAACCAATGGCTGAACAGTTGGGCGAAGGTTTCGAACCCTCAACCTACCAAAACCATATATATGCAACAATTTCAATGTAGCTCGATAACCAATATGTCAAGGGTTGGGCTTGGTAAACCAAGTGCCCATAACTTTATTTAAAATTTATGCAGGTGCCGAATAGCCAAACCACTAGCACGTGGATCGAGGCGGTTTTCTGCAGAAAAAGGTAGTTTTTGTTAGCAGAAAGTGGTTTTGCAGGGACAGAGGCAATTTTGGATTTCTCCAGAGGGTCTAGACATCACAATGGCCAAATATGGTCAAGTTTATACTCGTTTGACTCGAAATTTCGAGTTGAACGCAATGGTGAGGTCCATTTTCTCATTTGAGTCTCTATTTTTGAGCTCATACCTGTAACAACATTTTGAAGACAAAATAAAGCAGTCAGCACTGGAAGCTAAAGGACTAGGAGACATAGCCAGGAAGTTTGGTGAACTCCTTTATTAAATTTTTTTGTGTTGATGTGATTGAATGTGTTTTCAATTTGTGTTTATGTTATTCGAAATATTTTCAATCCATTGCACTAAGTAACATAAGAAAACTTCACATAAAGTCTATTAATTTTTTCATTAACGGATCAAGTGGTATCAGAGCTCAAGGTCTGACAAGATTGTGTGAAGATTTGAATGCTTACTAGGTTAAGGCTCGGATGAGGTGAAAGTGAACGTGTTGAGGAAAATCCAGAGATTGGAAGGGTCTTTTCACAAAGAAGGATGGCGGATGAAACCCCACTTGGGTCAGAATCTCAATTTCTAGATAGTTTCATGACGATACGTGCAATGGTGGAAGAGATGTATCGCAAGTTTAAGAAAAACAAAGATGAAGGCACTTCATTACCTAAAGATCAAGAAGATAAGGGAAAGGGAGAAATGATTCCTCCACCATCTCCTCCATCATCACCATCATCGTCATAATCATCCTCTTCTTCTCATAAATCTAGTCCTTCTAAGAAGAAAAAGAAGAAATCCTCTTTGATCAAATTAGATGTAAAATTTGATTTGCCAATTTATGATGGAGAACTTAACACTGAAAATCTTCATAATTGGATAAGACAAATTGAAGTGTATTGTAGGATGCAGAAATTTGTTTCAGAAAGAAAGAATATCTAGCTTGCTAGCTTTCAACTTGGAGGAACCGCACTTGTATGGTGGGAAGGCAAGACACAATCAGATCTCAAAAAGCATGGTAAAATCATTTCAACTTGGAATGAATTTGTTTCTGCTATGAAAAAGCAATTTCTCATTTGGCTTATATGCAACAAGCAATGAAACACTACGTCAATTAAAAGGTCAAAGTGTTCAAAGTTATACTCAGGAATTCCGTAAGAGCGCTTTAACATTAGGCATATCATTGGACTCACCAGAGACATTGTTGAAATACATAGGTGGTCTTCATAGTTATTTGAGGCATACCATACTTATGTTTAATCCAACTAGCTTAGATGATGTATCGGTTCAAGCAACTCATCTAGAAGCTAGAGGTAAAAATGTAACCCAAGATGTTGGAAAATCATCCAAACCTATTGAAAGCAAGAATAATGACAAGAAGAAACTTAAATGGAAGGAGAAGAAAACAAACACTGTGAAGAAAGATAAACCTTCATGCACTCATTGTAATAAGGAAGGTCGCGATGAGGCACACTGTTGGTCATTGCATCTAGAATTGAAGCCTAAGAAGTTTGGGAGTAAAGACTGGAAGAATGTTGCTGCTATTCAAAAGGACTTGGGATCAAATTCAGGTGACGAGACAACGATTACAACTACAGGTATAAAAGGTAAACATTCTAAAGCATCTACAAATAATTCTTCGCATTCTGTTGATAATGATAATGATGAGAGGAAAAAAAATGGACTATTTCACATTAGAGTCATTTCCAAGCATACTAAAATTGATACTTTATTCGATAGTGGGTCACAGGTTAATTTGATTTCTGAAACAATTGTAAAGAAGTTGGGTCTAGAAACAAAACCTCATAAAAAGCCATATCCATTAGGTTGGGTGTGTGATAAAACTAAGCTACAAGTTACGAAACAATGTAAACTTTGTTTTGCTCTTGGGTCAAAGTTTGTAGATGAGGTTGAGTTAGACATAGTCCCATTGGACATATGTGGAATTGTATTAGGAAGTCCATACCTGTACGATAGGAATGCTATCTTCTATCGAACTGAAAATAAGTATCAACTCACTAAGGATAGAATTGAATATATTGTAAGGGCTCATAAACTCAAAGATAATTTCTCTCTCATAAATTCAGGACAGATGAAAAGAATTGTAAATTCAAGTAAACAATTTTTACTTATGATTGTAAAGCAAAGGATATTGATAAATTTGATGCCTTCCAAGGCTGTAATCCTAAACCGAAAGCATACCTAGTTAAAGTTGTTTCCGATTATGATATTCTGTTTCAAGAGCCTAAAGGGCTTCCACCCAAGCGAGAGATAGAACATGATATTTATTTGTAGCAAGATGCTCCACTACCTAACATTGGAATGTATAGGTTATCAGCTCTAGAGAATGCAAAGATAAAGAAGCAGGTACAAGAGTTGCTCGATCAAGGGTTTATTCGACCAAGCACATCACCGTGCGGATCACCTATTGTGTTAGTGCGAAAGAAAGGCGGTTCGTGGAGAATGTGCATTGATTTTAGAGCATTAAATAAAATCACAATAAAGAATCGTTATCTTCTTCCTCGTATTGATGATTTGTTAGATCAGTTAAAAGATGCAGTTTACTTCTCTAAATTGGACTTGTGAAGTGGCTACCATCAGATCAGAGTTGCAGAACAAGATGTATGGAAGACTGCTTTCAAAACAAAGCAAGGACTTTATGAATGGTTGGTTATGCCTTTTGGCTTAACTAGCACTCCAGCTACATTCATGTGAGTCATGAATGATGTATTTATACCATTCATTGATGATTTTGTAATAGTTTATTTAGATGATATTCTTGTTTTTAGTAGAACATGGGATGAACATGTAAAGCATGTAAAGCAGGTTTTAGATGTTTTGAAAAGATAAAATCTCTATGTAAAACTGTCAAAATGTGAATTTGGCAGAACATCTCTGAATTATTTGGGTTATATTCTAGGGATGGTGAATTGAAGATGGATCCCTCTAAGGTCGAAATCATTGTAAATTGGCTTAAGCCCAGTGTTGCTATAGAAGTTAGAAGTTTCTTAGGGGCAACACAATATTGGAGAAAGTTTATTGCTAACTTTCCTTTGATTGCAGCTCCTTTACATGCTTTGACAAGTGTGTGATGCAGGAGCATCAAGGCCAATTTTCATTTTAATGATGTAAATAAAGGGGGTGTGACATTTTTATTATTTTATTAATTAAATTGTTAGATAAATTATATAAGTGAGGATTTTGTAAATATTCTTTTATTAATGAGAAATAGATTAGGAGCCAAATTTGGGATCAGGAATACTATGTATGGGACTTTGTTGAGTCCACACCTAAAATATAGATTTAGTTGAGGATTGGGTGGAGAGACTTTTGGAGTGAATTAAATGCATTATTTGTGTATAAATATGAGTGGTTTCTGTGAGGAAAAGAGACTGGAATAGCTGAAGAGAGAGTGAGAGTGTGAGTAGAGAGTAGGGGTTCTACTTGGAAGCCTTCGGCAATTGTAAAGGGCCACAGATTGGAAATCAAGCCAAGGAAGGAGATTTTATGTAAGTAGTGTATGTATTAATACAGCATTTGATGTTCTGAATTTTATGCCATTATTCAAGTTATGTGTTCAATATATGAAGAACTGATTCGATATGCTTGAATCCACATCGTTTTGTGTGAAAACTGCAATCCATAATCATTGAATGTAAATGGTGTTAAATCTTTGTGTGAATGATGGTATTCTAATACATTTGAGGTTGTAGTTTTATGTTGAACCAGTTCTCTTGCGTATAATCGATTGCAGTAATCGCTATTGATTTAGCGCTTGAAGCCACAAGACACAATCCTGTGAAGACCTGAATTCGATTTGTATGAATACATTGATTTTAATAACCTTTGTGATTTGACTCTGCACATAAGTTGAAAGAATCGATGTTATTAATTGTGGTAGACAAAACTCTGTAGGGAAAATCGATATTGTTTAAATAATGTCGACTTTCTAAAGATTTGTGGACAGTGCACAATTGAAATGTAATACTCACAATGATTTCCATAAGTTTAAATGGCAATTCGAAGCATCAATCATGAATGGTAGGTCGATGATTCAATTGTAGGAATGTGAGAAGGTTTAAATTCGATTTGTGAAATACCGGAGAGTAGTCGATTGAACAGAATGCGGAAAAGAGTGCTGAGCAAACTGAATCAGCTGTAGAGATGAGGTTGACTCCACAGTGAGAATGTCTAAATGTTTGAAAAGCGGAATGACAAGAAAGTATGTCATTGGAGAATGCGAGGCAAGCCGTCCTTGTATCGGTCAACATATATAAAAGTTGTGGCTGGTCTCCTGAGGCGCTGAATGGAATAGGTACTTGTATAATTAATCCAAGAACGAAGGTGAGTTGTGGGCATTGGAAACTTAATATTAGCTGGGCAAATATATAATTAAATGCATGTGGTGTAGCACCAAAGAGAAAACCAGAGGAACAAGCCATTAATGAAAATGACAGATTTGGTGAGTGAAATATTGTAGTACTAATGTTCTTATTTGACCGCAGAAATGGAGCTGTATGGTCTCATGAAGCCGCAGAGAAAGTAAGTTTAAATTGTCTGATAGTGTGTTGCGTTGATCTGATATAGGAAAGTGAAGTTTGGATATGCGTTGGGCAGTGCAATGTTAATGTTGGTGAACTTGATCAATGTTGAAAGCGCCAGTCGGTGAATGGCACAGAATGGAAAAATCGATTTGGAAGTTAATTGCTCAGAATTGTAAATCGTTGAGCGGGTAAGAAGCTGTGTAGCAAACAGTGGAATCGCGGAATGGAAGCATGATGGAATGTGCATCAAACAAAGGCGGGTTCTTGCATAAGTATGGACCGATGTCATCATAGAACGTGTGGGTCTTCACATAGTTTGGCAGGTTTAAAAAGGTAAAGGCGCACATATATTTGCAACCCTGAGTCCGAACAGTGGTATTAATTTTGCTAGTTTAAACATGAGAATGGGTTCATAACCATAAAGTGATAATCATTTTCTGAAGATAAATTTATAAGCTTCCGCTTGTATGATTGGGAATGGCTAATGAGTTGAGATGAATTTGGAATTGCATTTTTATATGCATGGTAGACTGAGATTCTGGGTTGGCGGGGTTACCCGCTATCATTTTGGTATCAGAGCTGAAATGCTCTGTTGAAGATGTTTGTTTTCTGAATGAGGACAGGAAAGCTCTGTTGAGAACTGAAGTGTTTTATTTGAATGTGTTTTAATCTGATATGCAAGCTACATAATTGCAGTGAACAGGATGGCAGAAGTGAATGGAGGACAAGATCATGCAAGATCTTAAAGGTGAGATTATTTTCTTATTTGTAATTATGATTGAAGTTTATGGTTGCAGACAAGGTGATGGCAGTGAACCTGACATTCAACTAAAGGCTGGATAGGGAGGACAATTGCAGTGCCCTGAAGGAAGGTGAGTTGAAGAGATAGCCTAGAGAGAGAGCAGAGGAGAATGCTCAAGAGGTTCGAGAGGCAGTGAACCAGTACTTACCAAAAGATTGAGTGAGGAGAGCTTGGTGAGGTAAGTGGCGGCAGGACAGGAGAGCTTGTTGTTGCTGAGGCTAGTGCAACTCATGGTGAGTGAGAAACTCATGGAGAAGATGATCATGGAGGATTAGAAAAGAGGTTCAGAATAATGCCACAGAGGTGAGATGACTGATGAAGTCCGAGAAAGAGAGATTGCAATAATGAAGGTACAATTGCAGGTACTAGAAGAATGGCTACAAGAGCAGGAAAATCAGAAAGGAGGATGAATTTTTCCGCTAAAGGGAAAGAGATTGATTTGGCAACCATTGCAGGTGAAGTTGAGGCAAAGTGTGATTGCCTTATTGAAGAAAGGACTTAGAGTTCTTGAGCCAGAGATGGAATTTGAAAATTCCACATGCAGATTTGTTCAAAGGGAAGTGCTGGAGGGAGCAGTTAAGACTGAAAAGTCTTGTAGTGCTAAAACTAATGAGTTGTGTATGTTTGCAGGTACAGTACAGGGAGATGAGCAAGCTTTAGAGTTTGTTCAAGAAGGTTTGAATCTGAAGACTGTTTAGATCGATGCTGAGATAGCAAGGTCTCGGGAGGAAATGAAGATAGAGGAGTCTAATCGAAATATTGGTGCAGAAAGAGAAAGTCCAGCTAATGATTGGCCAAGAGCTGGTGAAGGTGTTGAGGAGGATGCGCAATCTTGTGAAGCTGTCACAAGCATGGAAAAGAATCTTTCAGGAGATAAGTACTTTGAAGAACAAAGCAGTGATGCTTTTGTTGTTACAGCACAGGAAGTTCTTGTGAATGAAGAAAAGGATCAGCTTGAGGAGCTGGTATATGAACCAACAGTTGAAACTGTTGAAACTTGTAGTTTTCAAACTGACAAGTTGTGTATGAATGCAGGGATGATACATGATGATGATCAATTTTTTATAAATGCTGACAATGACAAATTGTTTTTATTAAGTGATGGACAGATAACTGAGTTTATTGCAGGAGTTGAGAATCATAATTATGTTTTGATAACAGATGATGAGATGGTGACAACAGAAAGCTTGGCTTGTGAAAGTATTGAAGATTGCACAGAAAGTTTCTCAAAGGAGATGACAGGTTTATGGCATGAGTTAAGTGTTCTACAGCAGAGACTAGAAGTACAGAAGATAAGTGTTCAGAATATAAAGACAAAGATGAATGAAAATAAAGAGGTTCATTTTTATGAACCAGAACACAGAGGCATTTTCAGAGAAGATGATGCTGAGGAGAGACTAAGTGATAGTCTCAAGAATGATTGGGATCAGCATACTGAAATACTGGCAATGGGAAGTAAGGCACTGAGGCCTTATGATTTTTATTTTAACAAGTGTTTTGTGAATGCAGGTATTGGTACTGAAGAACATTTGACTTAGTTGAGCAGTCAAATGAAGGGAGAATAAGTTTTCTGTTCCAGAAGACAAGAGGGCATGGATGATCGAGTGGCAGTCAGAACAGAAACAAGCATAGAAGCAAGAAGTCAACAAGTGACAGTACAGATAGAGAGAGTAAAAACTGAGCAAGCCGTCTTAGCTTAGCAGATAGCAAGAAATCAACAGCCAGGAGATTTATTGGACTGAGAGATTGAAAGCATCAGAACACTGATGATGAAAGTATCCCAGAAGAGGCCAGCAGCAGTAAAACAAAGGAGAAGCAGCAAAAGAAATACAGCAGAAGATTGTGAAAGCCTAGTCAGTGGGGCGATGCAGCATAAAGTGGGGAAACCTGGAGAAGAACAACAGAGAGAAGCATCGACAAGTGGAAAGTTGTAGCACAAGATATGGGATCCAGGCATACACAGATCCGAACACATGATCAGGCGATCATGTTAAATGTCAACCTTTGGAGTTTGATGCAGGAGCATCAAGGCCAATTTTCATTTTAATGATGTAAATAAAGGGGGTGTGACATTTTTATTATTTTATTAATTAAATTGTTAGATAAATTATATAAGTGAGGATTTTGTAAATATTCTTTTATTAATGAGAAATAGATTAGGAGCCAAATTTGGGATTAGGAATACTATGTATGGGACTTTGTTGAGTCCACACCTAAAATATAGATTTAGTTGAGGATTGGGTGGAGAGACTTTTGGAGTGAATTAAATGCATTATTTGTGTATAAATATGAGTGGTTTTTGTGAGGAAAAGAGACTGGAATAGTTGAAGAGAGAGTGAGAGTGTGAGTAGAGAGTAGGGGTTCTACTTGGAAGCCTTCAGCAATTGTAAAGGGCCACCGATTGGAAATCAGGCCAAGGAAGGAGATTTTATGTAAGTAGTGTATGTATTAATACAACATTTGATGTTCTGAAGTTTATGCCATTATTGAATTTATGTGTTCAATATATGAAGAATTGATTCGATATGCTTGAATCCACATCGTTTTGTGTGAAAACTGCAATCCATAATCATTGAATGTAAATGGTGTTAAATCTCTGTGTGAATGATGGTATTCTAATACATTTGAGGCTGTAGTTTTATGTTGAACCAGTTCTCTTGCGTATAATCGATTGCAGTAATCGCTATTGATTTAGCACTTGAAGCCACAAGACACAATCCTATGCGGACTTGAATTCGATTTGTATGAATACGTTGATTTTAATAACCTTTGTGATGTGACTCTGCACATAAGTTTAAAGAATCGATGTTATTAATTGTGGTAGACAAAACTCTGTAGGGAAAATCGATATTGTTTAAATAATGTTGACTTTCTGAAGATTTGTAGACAGTGCATAGTTGAAATGTAATACCCACAGCGATTGCCATAAGTTTAAATGGCAATTCGAAGCATCAATCATGAATGGCAGGTTGATGATTCAATTGTAGGAATGTGAGAAGGTTTAAAGTCGATTTGTGAAATATCGGAGAGCAGTTGATTGAACAGAATGCGGAAAAGAGTGCTGAGAAAACTGAATCAACTGTAGAGATGAGGTTGACTCCACAGTGAGAATGTCTAAATGTTTGAAAATCGGAATGACAAGAAAGTCTGTCATTGGAGAACGCGAGGCAAGCTGTCCTTGTATCAGTCAACATATATAAAAGTCGTGGTTGGTCTCCTGAGGCGTTGAATGGAATAGGTACTTGTATAATTAATCCAAAAACGAAGGTGAGTTGTGGGAATTGGAAACTTAATATTAGCTGGGAAAATATATAATTGAATGCATGTGGTGTAGCACCAAAGAGCAAACCAGAGGAATAAGCCATTAATGAAAATGACAAATTTGGTGAGTGAAATATTGTAGTGCTAATGTTCTTATTTGACCGCATGGCGCTATATGGTCTCATGAAGGCGCAGAGAAAGTAAGTTTAAATTGTCTGATAGTGCGTTGATCTGATATAGGAAAGTGAAGTTTGGATATGCGTTGGGTAGTGCAATGTTAATGTTGGTGAACTTGATCGATGTTGAAAGCACCAGTCGGTGAATGACACAGAATGGAAAAATCGATTTGGAAGTTAATTACTCAGAATTGTAAATCGTTGAGCGGGTAAGAAGCTGTGTAGCAAACAGTGGAATCGCGGAATGGAATCATGATGGAATGCGCATCAAACAAAGGTGGGTTCTTGCATAAGTATGGACCGATGTCATCATAGAACGTGTGGGTCTTCACACAGTTTGGCAGGTTTAAAAAGGTAAAGGCGCACATATATTTGAAACCTTGAGTTCGAACAATGGTATTAATTTGCTAGTTTAAACATGAGAATGGGTTCATAACCATAAAGTGATAATCATTTTATGATGATAAATTTATAAGCTTCCGCTTGTATGATTGGGAATGGCTAATGAGTTGAGATAAATTTGGAATTGCATTTTTATATGCATGGTAGACTGAGATTCTGGGTTGGCGGGGTTACCCGCTATCAGTGTGAAACAGGTGTTTCAGTGGGGAGGCAAACAACATAAATCCTTCAACACATTGAAAGAAAGGACCAATACAACACCAGTACTAGCACTGCCAGATCTTCAACATCCATTTGAGATCGAGACATATGCAAGTGAATATGTCATGGGGGCAGTGTTGATGCAACACAGAAAGCCTATATGCTTTCATTCTGAGACATTCACATTAGTAGCAATTAACTATCCTACATATGATAAAGAATTGTAATCATTAGTTTATAGTGTTAAAAAGTGGAAACATTACATAATCGGTAAAGAAACAATCATACACACAGATCATCAACCACTTCAATACTTACACTCAAACTAAATTGCAACAATTAAGACACTATCGGTGGATGGATTTTCTACAGCAATTTCATCTTGTTATCAGATATAAGAAGGGCATACATAATAAGGTTGCAGACATGTTATCAAGACCAATTATAAATGCATCCACAATACTTAAGCATAATTCAGTAATTCATGAAAGTTACATTGAACAATATGCTCAAGACATAGATTTTAAGGATGTATATGCAACTTTAAGTCATGGTAAACAGGTAGAAGAATTGGATTATTTCATAAAGGACAACTCTTATATCGTTTGGGAAAGTTATGCATTCCACAAACTGAAAGAGTTAATATAATTCGAGAAGCACATACTTCTCTCATATCAGGTCATTTTGGTGTAAGTAAAACAGTTGCACAATTATAAAGATTCTGCTATTGGCCACGGATGAATGAGACAATTTCTAGATATATTAAAGGATGTACTATGTGTGCTACAAGCAAGCCAAGTAATAGAAAATTAGGTTTGTATACTCCACTTCCAATTCCTTCTCATCCTTGGGAAAGTGTTTCCATGGATTTTGTTGGGGGATTGCCAAAGTCTAAAAAGAGTCATGATTATTTGTATGTAGTTGTGGATAGGTTCAGTAAGATGTGTATTTTGACACCATGTAATAAACAAGTCACAGCTGACCAAACTGCAAAGTTGTTCTTTCAAAATGTATGGGTTCATTTTGGGTTACCCACATCTATTGTATCTGATCGAGATTCTTAATTTGTCAAGAATTTTTGGTCAAGTCTATGGGCGTTAATGGACACAAAGTTAAAGAATAAAACGAAATTTCATCTGCAAACAGATGGTCAGACAGAAGTGGTCAATAGGATAGTGATACAGTTGCTTCGAGGATATTGCAGCAAGCATCCCAAACTTTGGGATGAGCATTTGCGTTATGTGCAACATGCTTACAACCATGCAAAACATTCTTCTACTCAGAGATCTCCTTTTGAGACTTGTTTTGATTTTATACCAAAGTCTCCCTTGGATATTGTCTTTGGTAAAGACATAGCAGTTGATAGAAACAGTGATGTGGACAAAGCAACAAAGTTCATTGAACAAATCCAGGGAATTCATTAGGCAGCACAAGAACAACTGGAAAGAAGCCAAGCAAAGTATAAGGCGTGACATGACAAGCATCGAGTTGAGCATATTTTCAAGTTGGTGATCAAGTCTGGGTGTACATCAGCAAAGAAAGACTACAAGGGGAAGGTAAAAAGTTGAAACCAATTAGATATGGTCCTTTCAAAATACTTGACAAAATTGGTGAAAATGCTTTCCGCTTAGATCTACCAGCTTATATGCAGATCTATTCCGTCGTAAATGTTGAAAACTTGCGATTATATGAGCCTTCATTGATTGAAGATCCCGAAGAGAAAGGTCAACTACCTTCCATTGAATATCTTTTGCCCGAGTATCTCAATGAGCTACAGGAGAACGCAGTTCTTGATAGGAGGATAAGGACTTCACGACGAGAAAATGTTGAGTATCTTCAAGTTGGACTCAAAGGTACAAATCCAAGTAAAGCACGATGGATAGAGATTGGAAAAGTGAAGGAAGTTTATCCTCACTTGCTCGACAGCTAAAACCAACTTTTGGTGGTCCAAAAGCTACCAGTGGGGAGGATTGATCCAAAATGGATCCAGTTTGCCTCTAGATCAAAGTCTTCAAATATAGATGAAAGTAGGATCAAGTCGAACTACTCGTCAATACGATTCCAAATGGTGAAAACGATGCGTAAATCCAAGTCTGGATGAAAAAGTTAAAGCCAGTCAAAGTTTATGGAAAATTAGGGCGAAAAGTCAAAAAGTCAAAGGTCAACAAGGTGATGTCAGCAGGACACGTGTCATCTCAGGAATACACCACTTGTCCTGAATGACATCAGCAGAGGAGGTGACGTGTCGCAGTGTGATTAGTTGAAATAGGCCAATCCAGTGCTAACACGTGGCAACCTGGATTTTGCCCAATCTGGCCTTATTTCCAAAATTTTGGGGATCAAGGAGGATCGAACCCCTGACCTCCCGAAATGGCTAAGTTTTCGCCGAAGAACCGCACCAAATGGGCTACGTTGGGACTTGTTAAGATTCGGGATGACATTGTATTTATGGTGTTACGGGTTGTTGCCAGAATAAAAGGTCGATGACCGGGGTCAACCCACTGCCCGCAGGACCTCTTGATGAAATATCCCACATGCAACAGGCAGTGTTAAACCATACACCATATATGAATCAAACTAACAATATAACAAGCAACGACAAGTAGAGTTCTATAGTCCGAACCATAGTCATATATCACCACCGAACATATAATATATACCATATACAATGTTACCATAACCAATGGTAGAATGGTCGTACCTACCAAAACCATATATACGCAACGACTTCAACGTAGTCCGATAACCAATATGCCAAGGGAGGGGCTTAGTAAACCAAGCACCCATAACTTTATTTAAAATTTATGCAAGTGCCAAAAAACCAACGCGCGGACCGAGGCGGTTTTGTGCAGGGAAAGATAGTTTTTGTTTGCAGAAAGTGATTTTGCAAGGACATAGGCTATTTTGGATTTCTCTAGGGGGTCTGGAGGTCACAGTGGCCAAAAATGGTCAAGTTTATACTTGTTTGACTCGAAATTTCGAGCTAAACGTAATGGTGAGGTCCATTTTCTCATTTGAGTCTCTGTTTTTGAGCTCATACCTGTAACAACATTTTGAAGACAAAATAAAGTTGTCAACACTAGAAGCTAAAGGACCAAGAGATGTAGCCAAAAAGTTTGATGAATTCGTTTATTAAATTTTGTTGTTTTGATGTGATTGAATGTGTTTTCAATTTGCTTATGTGTTTATATTATTCGCAATCTCTTTGATCCATTGCACTAAGTAACATAAGCAAACTTCACATAAAGTCTATAATACTTTTTTCATTAACGGATCAGCAAAGGTGAAGAAATCGATAAAGAAAATCCTCTACAGATTCACCATAGTTCATTCTAAGTAGATCAATCCTTTTAAGACATCATGATAATCATACATGTCAAAGGCTTGATGAAGCTCCATAGAGAGTTGTTCAAATAAATGAATGGAAGCAACTAGTAAAGTATGACACCATTTCTTAACTCAACCTTCAAGAGTAAGGGTGAATAATCTACAAGCAACATCTTCACAATTGATTTCATGAAATTCACAAAATTCAAGAAACAAAGATATATGTTTGGATATGAGTGTTTCATCCTCACCATCAAGTTTTAATTGAGACAAGTCATCAACTAGTTCCACAAGGATTTTAAAATTTGATCTATTATAAAAACATCATGGGATTATGATTTGGGAATGAACCATTCAAGATGAGAGATTCAAAATAAACTCAACGGTCATAGTTTGTCATCTCGCCCTTCTTCTAGCGCCAAAATGTTGACAGTGTTGAAAAGCCGTCAACTAAGCGAGTTTCACTAGTATGAAGTCCCAACTAGATCTCATATCGTTTCAAGTATGAGCCCCATCTAGAGCATTGGCTCGACCACCATAAATCAAAGATTTCCCTTGACTTCAATGGATAACATAAGAGATTATACACATAACCTTTGAAATAAACAAGTAAGTTGACACTGTGAATCACACATTTGCATTGCATAAAAGAAAACTTCCATGAGAGTGAAAGAGAGAGTAAGCCTCTAGAGGGAAAGTAATAGTATTATCCTAAGAGAAACAGAAAAGAGTAAGGAAAGATTCATTAATTAACCTGCAAATTAGTTCACAAGATAATAATGATTCATGAAAGCAAATACAACACACATTCAACAAGATGAGTACCAAAGCCAACGAAATAGTTCATTTTTTTAGTATGTATAAACATGACATATACCGCAAACATCTAAAGAATAGTCTTACAACATTCACATGAAAGTGAGTTGGCTCAACGAGCTTCTAATAATTAGGTGAAAGTTCCAAGTACAAAAATACAATGGTGAGGCACTAGCTCCAATAATGAAACATTAAGTCACTACGTGCTCCTCTAAGGAATGATATTCTCTCCTATGCCAAGCTAGAGGAGCCAAGGCTTGCTCTCCATTTGCAAGCCTCCAAAATCCATTTTCTTGAGTCATGAGGGTGTATTTATTACAAGAAAAATGACATTTCACATCCCCATGACTCTTGAGCTTTCCTCATGACTCTTGGACTCTCAAGTGAACTTTGAACTTCTATTGACTCTTGGGTACACATGTGACTCTTGGACTTCCACACATTTACATTTTGTCATTTTTTGAAAATACCTAGTTAAATTCCACAATATCCACATGACTCTTGAGCTTCCCTCCCGACTCTTGGACTCTTAAGTGACTTTTGAACTTCTATTGACTCTTGGGTCCACGTGCGACTCTTGGACTTCCACACGTTTACATTTTGTCATTTTTTGAAAATACATAATTACATTCCGCAACATGTGGGAAAATACATGGACAACATAAGAATGTGTGATGATACTTTGAGAGGCCATGAGTTGGCCATTATGACATAAGACTTCATTGTACTGTATCCATGCCAAGTGCCTCTCCTTGTTGTTGTGTCGTGCATTCTTGAATATAAATCTGATTTGTACTTCATCTTCACCCTCCAAAAGGTCTTGGATCAATGTTGGAACCTTCTGAGTCATCATGAAATGTCATCATTTTATCATGGTCCGGGATCTCTTCATGTCTTTATGATGGTTCTTCTTTGTGCTTCTTCTTTGCAAGTGCTTCCTTGTTTCTTCTCCTTGACATATTCCTTGAGCATCATCTTTCCATATTGAGGTGGTAGTCCTACCAATGAATTTCACTCATGACAAGGCAAGATCAGTCCAGAAATCATCTATTCTACCCCTGCTTTACTCATGTAAGAAGCTAATCGTGTTTGGCTTGTTTAGGAGCAGAGAGAGAGAGGTTGGCTAGGAATTGTGCAGTTGAGCTCAACAATGACTAAGGGGTGACCCCATTGCCAATTGAAACTGTGCAATGTGAAATAAGGAGGGACTCTTCATTGTCCATTGCAGTGAGCAAGTGCAAGAGACAAGGTTGATGATCCTGCTAACTGGAACTCCGCAAAGCACAGTGCTCAAGGGAGAGGGAGGTAATGAATGCGCAGGTGAGCTTCATAGTGACTAAGGGATGAACTCAATGTGCACTGGAACTACACAACGCGTAGAAGGAGATAAGGAAGGATAAGATATGGCACAATGAGGGGTTTCGGTCAATAGAGGAGACAAGACTAGACACTAGAATTGCGCAATGCACAATTCTTAAGGGCCAGACTCCTATGTTTATGCAGTTGAGGACTGCAATGGGCTAGACATGGACTGAATGTCCACTAGAACTGTGCAATGCACAGAGGGAGGCTCACTGGAAGACAAGATTGTGCAATTGGCTGATGCAAGTAGCAGAAAGTCAAGTCACTTTGCTAGGGAAGATCTCACTGCACTGTGAAGGAGAGGGAGCCTATGTATTGAGCAATTTTTCCTTGCAAGGGAATATAAAAGGCCCTACTATCAATTAGAAGTGCTCCATGCACTATACAAGGCATAACTAGTCAAGCGCTTAGTGTAGTGAGTCAACGCAAGCAACAAGGGTTCAATGATTATGCTTTGAAGTTCCCCAATGTGCAATGATAGGAGCTGTCTATGAGAAAGGATCAGTGCATAAGTCTAGGAGGTAATATTTCATCAATGAGGCTTGTGAATAGACAATGGTCATCACCTGGTGGAGGGTTGGCACTTTTCATAACTTGCACCTGACAGGAGGACCAAGAAGAGCTCCAAAATGGCTAAATGTGGGACCAGTAGAGTAAGAGAGAAAAGCATCTGAAAGACACCCAAACATAGATCACACACATGAATGCCATCAATACAAGTCGGAGGAATGCACAAGACTCACAATCAACAATCACACTTTTAAACAACAGGAAAGCGACACTTATTTCTAAGTGCGACAGTTGAATGTAGCATTGCAACAATTAGAACACTAGTTGCGACAAAAGTGTCGATTGCAGCCAAAAAGTGCGCTAAGTTGTAGGAATGTGTCTAGGGAACATTCTTATAATATGTAAGACCCTCTAATGCGGAAGAGTACAGTAGATCTACTTCTAGTGATGCGCATAGGTGCGACACATACAAGAGTGGAAATAGTTAAAAGTGGCACTTGCGACAATAAGAAAAAGTAAAAGTGACACATGTGAGAGCAAAGATAAATTGAAAACAACACTTGTTAGATCGAAAGCAAGCAAAAACGATAGTTGCAAAAGTGAAAGTGACACTTGTGAAAATAAAGGTGCGCAAAAACGTAGTTGAAACAACTCACTAGAATAGTAGTGCAATTGCGACCAAAGTGAGAGGGACTGTCAAATGATATGGCGCACTGACTGTCAACATAGGTTGCATAGTTTACTATGTTGAACATCGCGCAAGCACTATTCGTAGAGATTGTGCAAGCCTTATTTTTAGGAGTTGTGCAATGCCTATCTAAGCTTGCATAGAAAGACGTGCGAATTCATCAAGGACTGAGCATGTATGAGCAGGTGACTTTGACACTTAGAATTTGAGAAGACGACTTCAACGCTTAGCAAAACAACAACTGACCATGAAGTGACTATGATTCACACGGAACGACAGATCGTAAAATCCTCAGTATACTCCAAAATTCAAGTGTAGGCAAAATTTTGGAGGGTGTTTGTCGCAATGACAACAAGTTTATAGGTTCCCCCTAGCTCAAGGGGAGCAAGGATTTTTTATACAAAATATCTTCCATCTAATTAAACCAAACAGGTTGATGGACAACCATGGAAATCAGATTGTTCATCTTGTTACATCGATTTCTTCAGATAATGGTAAAAGCGTGCATCAACTTACTCAATTCAACTATGTGACAAGTGGTGGTTGAGTCTGATCCATTTCTTTGTCATCCACTTGTTCCTATCATTTTCCTGCATAAGAAACTATTTGTTAAATTGTTTGATTCATCCAAAACTGACAGTTGGATGGTTGATTGTTAGATTGGCACAATAGACATGGAGTTGCGACACTGTCGCCAAAGTTGCAGCAATGGGTAAAACAAAGAGTTGCAACAATCACACCACTAGCAGGAGCAGCACAAGTTGCAACTATGATGTCATGGATAGCACAAGTCGCAACAATGATAACAACGATCAAGGTTGCAATTCTTTGCAGTCGCATCCCGAAATTGCATGAACAATGAGGAGTTGCAACAATAATGAAGGGTTGCAACAACAGTGTAGAGTTACAACAACTATGGTCACATCTCGGAGTTGCAACCATTGAACCTTGAACAAGTAGAGAGAGATGTGGTGCTTGCAAGGAGTTGCAACACCTACAAAGCATTGCAACTACTGTCGAGACCTTACATTGAGTAGTACTTATACAGTCCTTGAATCCTATATGCTGGCAATACAAAAAGGCAACAATTTCTCAAAAAATGCATACAAATAAGCATTAAAATGACACATAAAAATATAATCGTACCTTACCAAAAATGTATCAATATGAATGGAAAAGATGAATCATAAGAAAATGATGGAAAATGGAAAAATGGTGAACCAAAAGGTATTAGACGGATGCTAAAAGCATGTCAATTTAGACACCCGTCACACATATACACTTATTTTATTAATTTTAATTAACACAAATGAGCAACATTTTTTTTAATAGAAAAATTTATTACAATGAAGCGAATAGTGCCAAATGCTACAAGAAAGCAACCATCCTTCAGCAAAAAGTACCACTAGTGAAGCATACCTTACCTGTTGATTTTTCTCATACTAGAACTCTGGATTCCTAGCCATTATAGAATCTAAAATAAGTCTAAGCCTGATAACATTTCTTGACCTCGTGATTATTAGTTAATTTTAAGAAAGTGTAACGGTAATTAACCTATGGATAAGAGAACCCCATGGTTTCAGCAATATGATTGGCCTTTTCCATTCCCAATAACTTTTCAACAATAATAACTGCATATTCCATGGCTGATCCAGGACCGATGCTAGTAATCACCTTCCCATCAATTACAACACGCACATTCACAGAAGACTGATCTGAGAGTTTACTTGAATAGTGAGGATGAGTGGTAGCCTTTTTTCCCTGCCACAAAAATCCACAGATGTTAGCATCATAAACTTTTTCATATAATGAAAGTTGAGATGGAACACAAACACATTGGCTTTCTCATCTAACATATATATGTTCCCAATGAAATATTTATGTCCATACCTTCAACAAGCCTTTGGTATCTAGCATTACTGCTGATGCACATATAGCTCCATACACCTTTGACTCTGCATGTTCTCTAAGTAATGCTACAAGTTGTTCTGATGATCCCAATTTTTGAGCTCCATACCAGCCGCCCTAAAATAATTTTCAGAAATAAGGGACTATGGTATTGATTTAAATGCTAGTGTCTGCAGTTTGAACATAGACCTGAATTTACTACTTTAAGACGATAACATAAGAAGGTTAATATTAATAAAATGAGATGCTGGAATTTTGTATCTGCATATTTGATTTAAATTGACAGACTATTCTTTCATAGAAGTGTTACATAGGTATATCTCTCCTACCATGGATAATAGTGCCAAGATTTGGTATTTATCTTGATGTGGAACTTTGGTTAGTAACTTAGACAAATTTTTAATAAATTATATTCTTTTCACCAAAATTTGAATGTTAAAAAAAAAAAAAACTGCATTAGAAATGATGTGAATACATCACAATTTTCAGTCAACAAAGACATTTGATATTTCGATTACGCTACTCATATACAACAGATCAATTAAAACTCACAGGCAAATGGATCAAATCATAATTTGATAAAATTGCATCTTTAATTAGCTGATCGGCAACAATTTTTGTCCCTCTGGCAGCTACAATTTCCAAACTGTCTTCTATGGAAGCAACCAAGACATTCACTTTGGCTCTCCTCAGAACATCTACAACTACAACAATCTCCATCTCATCTGATCCATTTGCAATAGGGACAAGCACCTGCAGAGGTCAATCAGTTTTGTTATTTCAACTCACAAATTGTCACATGATAACAACAGTTATTAACACCATAATGTTAAATCTACATAAAATCATCAACACAGTTATGAGGCTAGTCTGTTTAAAAATGTATTACAGCGGAGCCAGTTTATGTATCTAGTGGAAAAAAGGATACTAAGAATGGATTAGTAGACAACTGATACAAAGTCCGAACTAGATGGGATGTAACTGAATAATCCATCCATCTAGAAAAGAAACTCTCCATCTTACAAATACCTACAAGCCACCCTCGTTATGAAACCAAGGAGGCAACACTTACTTGAGGAATATTTTGGAGCGACCAGTCATCAACATTGTACTCCTCTTTTGCCACTTCACATTTATTCCAACCACGTGGCACCTGTGCATCCAAAAATGGCCTCCATAAGTTAGATGAGGAAATTCCATTGCTAAATATACAGTTCTACAAAAGTAACTATACTTTCAAATACCACGAAGAACGAAACAGTAAGTAACTTGAACACCACAGAGAGAAATATACTTTATTGCAGAAGGACTATACTTTATGTGCAACTTGAAAAAGTAAGAACTGTTAACTAATAGTGATCCAGTACCACTCCTAAAGCATATGTTAACCCTGCTTCATCACTTTGAAATATGCTTTAAGCCTGTTTCATCACTTTTAAATACTAGCACAGATCATCCGCCCCATAGTTACAAGGTATGCATGCAATTCCTGGACATGGAGGCATGCAAATTCCAGCACCCCCATCATATTCGATCATGATGTATTTAATGCTCTTAGCATCCAGCTGTATTGGCTTCTCGTTAGATATATGGTTAGGTACTCAGGGTGTGTGGATATCTGTGTGTGTGCGGGCGAGTGCTCCCAAAGACACACAAAACTTCAAATGCTGAAGATTTGGCTTTGTCCCAAGCCACATTTCGTTTGGTGTCCTCAATTGTAATGAAGCAGTGGGCGTTCTGTCCTAAGCATATGCAGCAATTGCCACTGCTTCTGCCAGAATGAAACAGGCATGCTGCGCTGCACGTGATACTTTCAACGGCTTCCTATTTTTCCATTTGGCCACTCCATTTTGTTGTGGAGTGTAGGGCAATATGAATTCCAGTTCAGTGCCTTCCTGAACATAAAAATTCTTCTATGCCATTGAGGCATGCTTGCCTCCATTGTCACACCTCAACCTCTTCAGTGGTTTCCCAGACCACTACACAAAGGCCCTTGAAAAACTTAGGTCTCCATTATGTCCGTCTTATTGTTCAGAAGGTAAACAAATGTCTTTCTAAAAGTTCATCGATGAATGTAACAAAATACCTTGCTTCTCCTCGTGCCAAAACCTACATAGGTTCACAAATGGTTGAATGAGTCAGCTCCGTTTGCACCTTTTTGTGTCTCTTTCTTTGAGAAACGTCTTCTATGTCATTTTCCGAGATCACAGCATTCAAGCACGCCAATTGCCATTTACAAATATAGGCCATCTGCCAATTGTCCCTTTCGAAATGGCTCCAATGAATCTGTCCGTGCCTTTACATGAGCCATAATGCCTCGTGAAGGAAAATGAATCATTAAGAATATATACAAAGAAATACTCATATAAATAACCTATCAAGTAAATAACTACCAAGAAGCTAATGAGTTAAAAACATCATTTCCCAATGAAGAATCACAAGATGCATCATGGTAACTAAATATTAACTATAAAATCATCTGGATAATGCATTGGGGTGTTAAAATTCTTCGCCTCTAAAATGGGTTATAATCTCGGACCTACCTATCAAGTAAATAACTACCAAGAAGCTAATGAGTTCAAAACATCATTTCCCAATGAAGAATCACAAGATGCATCATGGTAACTAAATATTAACTATAAAATCATCCAGATAATGCATTGGGGTGTTAAAATCCTTCGCCTCTAAAATGGGTTATAATCTCAGACCTACCTATCAAGTAAATAACTACCAAGAAGCTAATGAGTTAAAAACATCATTTCCCAATGAAGAATCACAAGATGCATCATGGTAACTAAATATTGACTATAAAATCATCCGGATAATGCATTGGGGTGTTAAAATCCTTCACCTCTAAAATGGGTTATAATCTCGGACCTGGACATTTGTGTACACATCAAGGTTTTTCCTGCTCAACATCTTCAGAAAACAAGTGCCAACTATCTAGCTATTAACTAGAAAAGGTAATAGACTCTCCTTATTATTAGATAGGTAGGGAGTCGGGACATTTGCATCCAATAATGGTGAACAAATTACATAGGTAAATAGGTCACACTAGTGAATGAACCACCACAGTGAACAAACCGCCATATGATTAAACCACACCTCTTGAGTCTTAACAAACCACATTGGTGACAGACCGTCACGGTGAACAAGCCACCACATGAAAAAACCATGTTGGTGAACAAACCACCATGATGCATCCTTAATATATCACACGGCTTATTGACTTTAAAGTTTATCCTAATACAAGTTCACTTAGCTGTTCATGGAGCCTACATTTCCCACAATATTATCCATTGCCTTATGTTATGGCCATTCAACAAAAGTTACAATAGATAGGGTACTAATATGACTAATATATCCATTTCCCACATTCACAACATCTGAACCTTCACTTGTAGAATTAACCATTCCTTCTATGATCTCTTCCCTTTTCATCCTCTAGGTGAGATCATGAGATTCATGATTATATCTCTTTCTCTAGTTTTCTTGGTTGTTGACTTTTTAGGTGAGCTTCCCACTCAACTTGTTCCTTCATAGGGATTCTTCTCCACATTCCTTTTGATAAGATCTTCAGCATAAACTTCCAAACCTTATTTCTAACATAATCTCCGAGTCCCCAATGAATTGTCCAACTAAAGATTCTTCACCGAGTCTACAAGCATACTTGTTTAGTTCTGTGAACTTTTGTTCATGATCATCTTCAATCATGCTACCATACTTCAATGAGCAATACTCATTTCCCTTTTTCATATAGTACATCTAGCCCAAGTAAAGTGCCAATATCTAAATCAAAATCATTTGCATTCTCTAAATACTTGATAGCACACCAACCTGGAGTTGTGCAACATTAGGTCCCCTCCTCATCTACCGATGCATTAGGTTTACATCCATTTTATTAAATCATTTTTCCCTTTTTCTTTGTTTTTTCTCAAAACTGTGAAGTTTGGTCAAAAGAAAGCTTGGGAGAATCTGGATTTTGAGGGGGTCATTCCCTATCGTGTTCTCTTGTCTCCCCTGACAAAAGGGAGTGTGGGAAAATGTCCCTTTTTAAGTACGATTTCCTTAAAGCATGGGGAGCAAGTCCCCACCCTTAGGAACATGTCCTTGTGTAACACTCAAAAAAATCTGATCTTACCCTCTTGAAGTCTTCAACTTCCTACACCTGTTCTAAGTGTTACATCTAAAATGCAAACATGGGGAACTCACCACGATGCTAAAACCTGTCAAGCTGTACATTAATGCAAACTTGATTTACTCTCCTGCTCTGAAGACCATTTGCAAGAAACTCTATTCAATCCTTAATATGAGTAATTGAAACCCTATGACCGTGTGCTAAAACCTAAATCTAATTACAACACTCCTCAATGTTAAACGATGAAATTTTAATGATAAGTTCATCTCATAATGAAACCATGAGCTATTGTAGTTGATATCCACTAATGTGTCCACAAACTGTCCATGCCAAAATGTGAACTTTTGACGAGTTCATCCCATATGTGTCAATGAACTAGTATACATGTTAACGTTTCCGACTGCAAAATAAAGGGTGATAGTTTTCAATAACAGAGAACAAAGTTACACTTACGATCATAAACCATGTTTCTATCTTATTTGTTCGCACTGTAATTTGATCTTTGTTGAAGATAACGGAGAATATCCTAGAATAGGTAGAGTAGGTTCACGTAGCCTCAGGATAGGAATTAGTTTCTATTTCTTAGGATGTTGTTCTAACTTCCCTAAAACCATGTATTCTATTTAATGTGTAATGTTGATGAACAATGTAGAGCGTTCTGCAGAGCCAAACTCTCTTGGTTCAGACTCTCTTTTGTAGCGCTGACCAGTGGGTTTTATTTTAATACAAACATTGCCATTTTTATCATGATATCAGAGCGTCAGGGCTGAGGAACCTGTACGTTGGCTGGTGGGTGGTTCTTTGAACCGAAATCGTCGTAGGTTTTGAGTGGATAGCCGCGACGATAGCACTATTACACTTCTCCAAATTTTCATTTTTCGATCGTCGCAGTTTTCCAGTGTACAACTGCGATGGTCTCAGAAAATTGGTGTATTTCTGCGACGATCTCTGATATTGGGTATATATCTGCGACAGTCGTGTAAATCAAAGAAATTGCAAAGGGAGCCAAGAACAAGGTTGTAGTTGTCAGAGAAGCTGAGTGGGGAAGCCAAGAACAAGGTTGAAGCTGACAATAGGAGGTTGTCTGGAGGCTGAGAAGAAAGCCACAGTGATCTGCGCGTGTGCTGCGAGATCAAACAACAGTGATTTGTCTCTGTCACAGATCTGGGTAAATTTAACATCTTTTACCTGTCAAAATTTTCTTTTCTAAATCGCCAAGATGAATAACAATATTTTTGAAGCATGCATGAACGAGCATAACAAGCTCGATGGTTCCAATTATGCAAATTGGAAGTTTAAGATGCAAACTTTGCTAGAAGCTTAGAGTGCTTGGCAGATTGTGAATGGGGATGAGCCGAGGCCCGCAGCCGGATCAACATCGGTCCCAGATTGGGAGAAACGAGAAAGCAGAGCAAGGAAAAAGTAAAGATGTCAGTGAAAGACTACATTATGCTGCACATCAGAGAAGGTAAGTTAGCTAACGAGATCTGGGGAATTCTGAAGGAATTGTACGAGATCAAAAATTCAAATCGTCTTTTGTTCCTCAAGAGTAATATTTTGTCCATGAAGATGGAGGAGAATGAAATGATTGCTTCATTCTTAGCAAGGATCAAGGATCTGAAAACCAAATTATCAAATATTGTTCATACAATGGATGACACAGATCTTGTGACCATTATAATGAATGGTGTCACTGATGATTATCAGATGTTCATCACTGGGATCAATGCTAGAGAGAAGATCCCACACTGTGAAGAGCTGACAGGTATACTGATGTAGGAAGAAGAGAGGAGATTGACTCTGAAGCCCCAAAGTGTCGATCTTGCATTGAGGGCAAAGAAGAACTTCTACAAAGGGAAAGGGAGTTTACAACAGCAAAACGGAGCAAGTTCACATAAACGGCCAAATATGACTCAAGGTATGCATCACAATAAAAACTACTCTGAAACTAAATGTTTTTATTGCAGAAAATTGGGTCATATTGCTAGGGAATGTAGGAAAAGGAAGTATCATGAAGAACAACAGAAGCCAAAGAGACATGCAGGTCATCTCGCGAATGGTGATCAGGTGCAGAATTTGAGGTTGTTCATGGCAGATCGTGATGAAAATGTTGATGCAAACATCTGGTATGTAGATTCAGGAGCGTCAACACACATGACAGGGAACAAGTACTGGCTGAAGGATTTTAAAGAGATCAATGAAAGCGCACAGATTTACCTAGGTGATGATAGAAGTCATCAAATCAAAGGATGTGGGAAAGTTTCTGTTATTCTACCTGATGGTAATAACAAATTTATAATGTAATGTATGTGCCTAGCATAACAAAGAACTTGATTTCTGTATCAATGATTATAGATCAAGATTTGAAAGTTGAATTTTTAAAATCTAATTGTTACATTAAGGATCTGCTAGATGGAATGAAGACAATTGCTACAGGAATCCGAACAGGAGGACTGTACAAGTTGGATGTGAGACTTGCACCATTTCGAGACTTGACAACAACGAGCCTAACTATAGAAGAGATTTGGCACCAGAGATTCGGCCACATCAATTACAATGATTTGTTGTTACTACAGAGGAAAGAAATGGTAAGAGATCTTCCTATGCTAAAGCAAGTACATAATGATTGTGATGCCTATACTTTAGGAAAAATGCATAGAGAAGAATTCCCTGTTAAAGTAGAAAAGAAACAGAGGGATATACTGGAGTTAGTGCACACAGACCTTTGTGGTCCCATATAGACAAAATCATTAGGAGGTGCAGTGTATTTCCTACTGTTTATTGATGATTGTACGAAGTTTTCTTGGGTGTATTTCTTAAGTAAGAAGATTCATACATTCGAATACTTTAAGCAGTTTAAAAATATGATTGAAAGACAAACAGGGAAATAGATAAAAATTCTCCGTTCTGATCAAGGGGGAGAATATAGGAAAGATGAGTTGATCAGATATTGTAAAGATCATGGAATTTTGCAACAGTTTACAGTACCCCATACTCCACAGCAGAATGGAGTAATAGAAAGGAAGAACAGAACTCTGGTGGAATGTGCAAGAAGTATGCTGAAAGGTAAGAATCTTTCAAATGGTTTTCGGGCTGAAGTAGTGAGTACTGCGTTTATTTAAAAAATAGGAGTCCTACAAGAAGTCTTGAGTTTAAAACTCCTTTTGAAGCTTTGTATGGATATAAGCTTGTAGTAAAACACTTAAGAATATTTGGATGTAAAGCATTTGCCCACATACCCAAGGATGATAGAAAGAAATTAGACTCAAAAGCCATCAAATGCACTTTTATAAGGTATTGTTCGTCATATAAAGCATACAGATTATTTAATCCCTCTACTCACAAGATCTTTGTTAGTAGAGATGTTAAATTCCATGAGCAGGATAATGAAGAAACTGATGAGCACTATGACGGATGGGACATTCCATACTTTGAGGAAGAAGAAGCAGAGAACAATCAGCAACAACAACAACAACAACAGCGACAGCGGCAGCAGCAGCAACAACAACAATAGTAGCAACAACAGGAAGAAATAAGGTTTGAAACCACCACCCCACCACTCAGGAGATCAGGTAGGAAAGTTCAAATGCCTGCAAGATATAGGGAAAATGCATTTATGACTAGTATGATGAATGTTGTTGAACTGTCTAGTTATAAAGAAGCAAATGAAAGTAATGAATGGAAAATAGCCATGGAACAGGAATATGATTCAATAATCAGAAACAACACTCTGGAATTGGTAGACCTCCCTAGAGGAAAACAGGTCATAAGTTGCAAATGGTTATATAAACCGAAAATTAATGCAAATGGAACTATAGAAAGACTGAAAGCTAGGTTGGTTGCAAAGGGGTACACACAAAAAGAAGGGATAGATTATGAGGAAACCTTCGCCCCTATAGCTAAATTGAACACTATCAGAATGTTAATTGCTTTAGCTACTAAGAAACATTGGATAATGCACCAACTAGATGTAAAGTGTGCATTTCTAAATGGAAAACTGAAAGAAGAGGTTTATTTAGAGCAACCGTAATGGTTTGTCCAGAAGGGAAAAGAACATTTAGTTCGTAGGTTGAAGAAAGCACTCTATGGACTAAAACAAGCTCCCAGGTCATGGTATGAGAAAATTGATTCAATTTTTCTACAAGCTGGCTACAATAGAAGTAAGAATGATCCTAATCTTTACACCATGAAAGATGAACAAGGGTGCGTAGTGCTGATTTCATTATATGTAGATGATTTGATAATTACAGGTGATCCCATATATCTAATTGATGAAATCAAGTAGTAGATGTCACAGATGTTTGAGATGAAACATCTCGGTGAACTCAAACACTGTTTAGGCCTCGAGATCTGGAGAGAGTCAAGTCAAACATTTATGTCTCAAGCAAAGTATGTCAAAAGGCTATTAAAAAAGTTCGGAATGGATCAGTATAAGTCTGCACCAGTACCATTGCAGCAGAATATCAAATTGCAGTGTGAGGATGGCTCAAAATTGGCGGATGCAACACTTTATAGACAGCTGGTTGGGAATCTGATCTACCTAACCACCACTGGACTTGATTTGGCTTATGCAGTCAGTGTGTTAAGCCAATTTATGTCTAAGCCACTTGAAAGCCGTTGGAATGCAGCGAAGATTGTTTTGAGGTATATGCAAGGTACTGTAGATTATCGAATTATTACACTGACTCTTCTGATGTTAGATTGACAGGATTTGCAGATTCAGATTAGGCAGGAAATGTAGATGATCACAGATCTATAACAGGTTATGCATTCAGTCTTGGATCCGGGGTGATCACTTGGAGCAGCAAGAAGCAGAACAGAGTCTCCTTATCCTCAGCAGAAGCAGAGTATCAAGCCATGTGTGCAGCAACGTGCGAGGCAGTTTGGTTGCAGAGACTTCTCCAGGATGTTGGGGAAGAACAGACAGTCGCAAAAACAATCAGATATGACAATCAAAGTTGATGTTGGGGAAGAATAGACAGTCGCAACAACAATCAGATGTGACAATCAAAGTTCAATCAAGCTGGCCAACAATCCGGTGTTTCACAAAAACACGAAACATATTGATACTCAATTCCATTTTGTAAGGGAGAAAGTGCAATCTAAAGAAATTCATTTGGAATATTGTAATACATGTGATAATGTTGCGGACATTTTCACTAAGCCCCTTGGAAAAGTAAAATTTCAAATGTTTAAGGAGATGTTAGGCATATATGTGAACCCATTCTCCATTAAGGGGAAGTGTTGAAGATAATGGAGAATATCCTAGAATAGGTGGAGTTGGTTCACGTAGCCTCAGGATAGGAATTAGTTTCTATTTCTTAGGATGATGTTCTAACTTCCCTAAAACCATGTATTCTATTTAATGTGTAATGTTGATGAACAATGTAGAGTGTTCTGTAGAGCCAGACTCTCCTGGTTCAAACTCTCTTTCGTAGAGCTGACCAGTGGGGTTTATTTTAATACAAACATTGCCATTTTTATCATTTTTCTTTAGTTTTCTTTAGTTTTCATTTTTCCATGTATATGTTGGATATGTAAATGAATCTATCACCTTCTACAAATAGGAAATATGCAAATAGAAAATATGGCCGTCTAGACAAACATTTCACCTCCCAAAGTTCTAAATAAATATTCACACATATCTCACTCCAGAATGAGACTGATTCTGCCTCCATCTCTATGTCATTGAGAAGAGTAATAGAATTACAAGTCATATAAATAGAGTTACAAGTCATATTAGTCATTCAATCTTTCTAGAGATTAAAAAAACATAGACAAAATTGAATGAGCCAGAGTATATAAATAGAGTTACAAGTCATATTAATAGAGTTGCAAGACATATTAGTCATTCAATCTTTCTAAAGATAAAAAAAAAAACACCGACAAAATTGAATGAGCTAGAGTGGAAAAGAACTGACCATTGATCTCAACAACACCTCATCTAGCATTTTTTTGCCAAAGAGTCGTTCAGCAATAGAGAGTGCAAAGTCCAATGTCAAGGCAGGCCCTTGGCTAGTGGTACTGGTGACCATTCCATCTACTTGGATGCTAGAATCAACTGCAACAGCTGAAGATAGCTGGTCCATAAAAGAAGGATGACATGTTGCCTTCCAATATCAACAACAAATACAGTCAGCATCAAATATGCTACACAATAAAGATTTAGATTTTCATGCCAATATAAAATATTTATTTATAAAATTGAATGAATCTTGGGAATCCTTAATATCTTCAAGTGAGTCTAATGGTTAAGAACATGTCTTTCCTCCTAATAAGTCACAAGTTCAAATCCAAAGGGGTGGTGTATGTACGCCTCTATGTACTTTAGCTAAATCACATTTCAATATTTATGCTCGACGCTTTTCGAATCACGAAGTGTAGTTCATCATCAGCATCAAGATGCTGATGATGAACCACAATTAGTAGTTCAAGTCTACCAGAAATATTGAAATATGATTTACCAGAAATATTTTCTCAAAAACAAAGGGGTCCTATACACCAATTTAATAGACTATTATTACTATTATTAAAAGAAAAAATCATTAACAAAACAGATAACATGATGATGAGTTCACTATATGAAAGTGCACACTATCAATGAAAGACGGTGATTACCGCACCTCCCTGTGTGAATCAGGCCAGGTTTTTCAAAAACTAGTGACATCCAGGCAAGGTGTGGATATACAGGAAACATATCTGAGTTTATAGCCTACCATGGGAGGTTAATCCACTGAGTAGGTTGATCAGAGAGGAAAGCAAACCCCATTTTGCTGCCTATTCATTCTGACATGTACATCCATCACAGAGGGCATTACCAGTAAATTACCAATGGATCCCCTTGGATCCCCTTAACAGTAAACAACCAATGTATCCTGAATGTTCAAACTTTCAAAATGACCTATATGATACTATCCCCTAGCAATTGAGCTAGTAATCAACTATTTAGAAATAACATCCAGCACCATCAAATCAATTTGGCTTCATACTGAAAGAAAATGAGGCATTATAGGGGCCTTACCTGGCATGCTTTCAGCAGACCCCATGTCTCCAGAACCACAGAAGGCGCTTCACCTACGGCACCACAAAGCCGCCCCTCCTTTGCATGAGCTTCGGTAATCTTTCGCAAAACCTCGCAGTCTCGTAATCTTTCTGAGCCAGGCATGCCCCCCTACATTAAGCAACCCCATTATCAAAGAAAGACTAATTCATCGACGTGAATTGAGACCATTTTCCTCTGAGGAATAGAAAAAGCAAAGAAGATAAACCCTTTCACAAACTTCATAAAAGAAAATTTAAAGCCTGGGATGTCACCGAACAAAAGCCCTAAATACACAATTTTACCCCAAAGACTAAAAATGCAAAATGCAAATTATACAATCTTTTCAAATAATTGCAAAGCAAAATTTAATTTGGAAATTATCTTATTAATTATCCGAGCTTTGATTCATCGAACATAAAAGTCTTTTATGAAATATAGCTAACTCTTCCCTGGAAAACATAAACATTTGAGTTTTCTGTTTTTACAACAAGCAGTGTGCAATCCTCTAAGGTATAAGGAATCCGCTAGAGTGAGGAATCCACGAGAGTGAGGGGACTTGCGGCCAAAAGTTAATTTCAGGATTTTGAAGACAATACTTCATATAACTCTTTCACCAGAATTCAAATAACTAATAACATACCGGTAGTACAACGAGGTCAAATATCTGGGATTCACATTCCGAAATGAAGGTGTCTGCTACGAGCTTTACGCGACTTGAACACTCGATCTGCAAATCCTGTTCGATCGACGCCACTGTGACAAGTGCGCCACCTTTACTGAAAACGTTGACTAGAGTCACAACCTCAATTTCTTCGCTGCCAAATGCGATCGGAACAAGGATCTGTGTTGCAAAAAACATGCACAAGAGGATTATAAATCATATAAATACACATTTGGCGGCAAAATAATGCTATCCAGAAATGTGTATATTCAATTTCTCACCTTTTTCTGAGGTGTCTCCATTGCAGTGGGGATAATTGAATGCAGAACACTGGAGAACTCGATGGTCTCTTCAATGGAGAAAGTATGAATGAAAATGGTGCATTTTGACTGTGTCAAGCTGAAGTAGTCAGCATATTTGCAACTACAGTTTTTAATGAATTATCATTGAGTCCATGTCTATGTACGTCAGCTGAACTAATTTTTTAATGAATTATCATTGAGTCCATGCCTATGACTATATTGTTTATTTTCGGCCGCCTTCGTTTTTTCCATCCTTTTAATTTTATTTTATTTCAGCACGTATTAAAACAATATTTGCTACTGCCGACATTCACAGTCAAGGTATCGAATTTGTTTCAATTCTCTGTGGTCTACCAACCGATATGACATCTTAAACCGGCGGCGAGGTTCGGTGAATTCGATAAAATTTAAAAATTGGTTAATGGAGAAGGGAAATTGAAAAATGATTGAGTCTAGAGGTTTATCGACCTCTATTTTACAGTTTATTAGGATGTGCATGTGTTTTAGTGAGGTGAGTTAAAAAAATAAATAAAATAATTATATAAAATATTTAAACTAGCATTTGTACCAAATGTTGCAAAGGAAACGTAGTAAGTCATAAATTTTGAGGAACAATCATGACATGGGAATGGGCAAATCTAAATGAAATGTAGAGATGTGGCAGAAATGAAATTGATTTAGGGTGCCTCACACTTTTTTTTTATTAATTATTGAATTAATATTGCATATAAATAGTTGTTCATGACTATGAAGCTACCAAGTTGCTCAATGGGAAAGCTATAGCCAAAGGAGAGGAGAGGTAGGAGGAACACTATAAATTGTACATGTGAGTTAATTTGAATTTACTTTAAAATCATAGTAATTTAGTTTCAATTTGAATTTATTGTGCCTCACACTATTTTTTTATTAATTATTGAATTAATATTGCATATAAATCGTTGTTCATGACTATGAAGCTACCAAGTTGCTCAATGGGAAAGCTATAGCTAAAGGAGAGGAGAGGTAGGAGGAACACTATAAATTGTACATGTGAGTTAATTTGAATTTACTTTAAAATCATAGTAATTTAGTTTCAATTTGAATTTATTTATTTCTAAAGTCACGTTTATTCATAAAAATTAATCATGGAAAAATTAATCATGGGAATCGACTTGAGATGGTTGTCAATATCTGACTTCATATTGATGACCTCAATGGTCGTTTGATAACGAGAAAAAATGTTAGAGCTAGATATTGTGCGCTGCTAATGTGAAAAAGAGTGCTACCCTCTTCCTCTGCTTCCACAACAAATCTCTCTAATACTACAAAGATGTCCTCTTGTCCATCTATGAGGGGCTCTTCTCATCCCTCTGTGCTTAGAGAACTGGGCTGCATGGAGGTAGATGCAGAGGAACACGCTGAAGGTTGAAGACCAACCTCATAGCCAAAAATAATTCAAATAGCAGAGAATATGATGAACATTACACATATAAAAATCTCCCTCAAATCCTGTCATTACCAACAAAAAGAAAGGGAAAAATTACTTCAATGGGTGTCAAAATTACAACAATCTCTGCCATTAAAAAAACTAGTTAAAATCCATAACAGGGATCATCAAATACCAAGATTTCAGATTAACTCAAATCCAGTGAAAGGGTTGTGTTTTATTTTTTGGTCAACACTTCACTCATCTTCATCTTCAAGAACATTTGAATGGTCCCATGATAAAAATATTCAGCCAAAAAATTAGACTTTGGAATTTCTCCACAATTTTCTCCTAATACTTTCTCCAACAAAATACAAAATTGCCATCCTTCTGTAATAGTTCTTTTGTAGGACATCAATATTTATTCCATTTACCTACATTTCATCTACTCCTCGCACTTTGTTTTCTCTGGATACAATCAGATCAGACCATATGATATATATGCATTGATGTAGATGAGGACTTCCGATTGATCGTTAATGAGGTGCCTCTGGGGGTAAATTTCACAATGATTTCTGATTCCTGTCACAGCGAAGGCCTAATTGATAAAGAGAAGGAGCAAATCGGACCTGTTCATGGCACTTATAGATCATTAGCAGGCCCAGAAAGGTGTGTTCATGGCACTTATAGATCATTAGCAGGGCCAGAAAGGCCACGCCGGCATTTTTCAAAGGACAAATTCGTACCATTGGACTTTGTTATTGGAAATCTTAAGAGAAAGAACCGGCGAGGCCGAAACCGAGTCTGATAAAATTAAAAGCGCTCTATTTCATCTTTTTGGTGAAAGGGCAGACTCCAGAGTTCACGGGCTTGTCAACGTTGGGATTGCTGTACTGGAAGCGCATATGAAAGGTCGCCACCTAGAATATCATCACGAAGGGCTGCAGCAGGGGAAGCAGAGTATACATCCGGATATGGGTATTCTATTTAGTGGATGCCAAACTGACGAGACATCAGCCGATGCCTGCCCTACAGGGGATTATAATAAAGCATATGGAGCATTCAGTAACGCCATTCAGACAATCCTGGAACAACATGGGAAGGCCCCCATTGGCAACAGGGAATTGGCTTTGGGTGCAAGAAAATTGCTTGTGGAACAAGGGTACTCGCAGCATCCATGTCTATACTCCAGTGACATGAATGCTGATGCCCCTTTCCTGCACTAGAAATCCAAGAAGCGACCAACTCTCACAGCATCCACAGTAAGCATATTCATAAATAAGTGTCAGCATTCATACCATAGAAATGAATGTTGTTGACGATGTCATGTGTGATGTTAAAACTATTTGCAATATCAGTTATCTTAAATATACGTTGGGTCATGCTCTGTATCTCGGTTTATTTAATTTAACTTGAGAGTGCGATAAAATTATGGCATATTTGCTCATACTGCTTAGAAATGGGCGGACCAATGCATAAGCATTGGAACTGTTATCCATTAACAGGTTGGATTTCAACCAGCCGTGTGCATGGCGATACCCATTCCAGAGAGGTTTTGATAAGTACAACAAGGTCAAGTTGAATAAATATTCATTCATGATCCTTGTTTCCAAACTGCAGTGTAGGTAGTTTTGAAACTAAAAGTGAGATCTAGTTAAAAAAATCGAAACAGAAATAAACAGAACAGGGCGTTCACAGTACACAGTGAATCTAACTTTTATTCATCCCGCTTCAGCTAAACAGAGATACAATTAGTGAAACAGATCCCTCCGAAAACTCTACAGCGTAAATGACCCTGCATTTAGTCAATAACCTATAACCTACACACGGACTACAACAGCACTGTACATGTGCGCTGGATTCATCTGATGTGCTGCCTATTTCTGCCTATTATTACAGAAAGCCCTAAATTGCTAATTAAAATCCCCCAAATATTCAAGTATATTTTCTGCAAGACTGACACCTATTTAATCAAACATTTTTCAGTAAGAGTTAGTACATTAAAGTTTTAAACCTGTTTTGCAAAAGTCGAACTCGATTCTTGGTAATGTCACCCCTGCAATAATCAGCAAACAGAGAATGTGACCAACTCTTAAGAATGGGAAATTATAATCAATTCAATCGATTCTCAGAGGTTTAAAGCAATCGTGTGATCATTATAACAGACATGTACATGTAGATGTCCTTTCCATGGTTAAATTGTCGTTTGCAAAGATAGCAAGCCCTGAGAAAATGGGCAACAGGAAACGCTGGAACATTTGAATAGCTCCGAACTGGCAATGCCACATCCCATATTTCATGTTCATCTTGCTTTTGAACAGGGTATTGCACAATTTCACACTCTATACGGCGATGAGTATGATGTTGATGTTGTGGCGAAGCGCTTTGATCGACATTACAGAGCCCGGATAGTTGAACCGTCTCAATCCGATGGCTGAAACAGTTTTAATAGTCTAACAACAAAATCAAGCGCTCACAAATGGACACATAATCTTAAAGGAAAGTTAATTTCATATGGAAACTTACGGCGTAATAATATAGATTCAAAGAAATTTTGGACTAAAATAAAAAATTTTAAAAATTTAAAAATTTAAATGAAATAATTATATAAAAAGTTAAATAATATAGATAAATTAGTAGAAAATTTGGATCCTTCTCTCTTATGGTAGATGTGTATTTAAGATGGATCTATACTAGTTTAGAAAAAATAAATTGTCTTCAAGTTGCAAATGAATTTTGTATATAAAAAAACAAACAAACAGATAAAATTAGGCAAATCTAAAATGAGTTCAATAAATATGGAAATTGGCTGTAAAAAGGAAGAGATTATGTGAGGTACCTTTTGAATTTGGTGTAAATACAAAATTAGTTAAGCATTGTGAGTTAAACAATTTTTTTTTTAAATCAACTTAATATCATTTAAAATTTTAAAAGTTAAGGAAATAAGAATTTTTTTGTTTTATTTTTATTGTGAATATGGAAAATTTTTATTATATACTTTATTAATGTTTCAAATGGTTTTCTCGATACATTGCATAATTTCAGTTAGATAATCCACGTTTCTAACTCCCAACTATGGTTCATTTTCAAGATAATATGATAGGTGGAAAACTAATCAGACCAAGGTAGAATATAAATAGAAATGATAAGGTGGAAAAAATGGTCAATAATAAAAACCCTAAAAAAAAAAAAGAATTTTATTAATATATAAAATGTGTGTTATATAGTGTTATTAATTAAATTATCAAAGATCATATAAGAATGTGTATTAATATTCCCCGATCGAGGTGCGAAACAGTTGGAGGTCCGCTTGGGTTTGATTGATATGACAAAGCATTTATTGGTTTGGGATGGTGAGTGGTATTTTCCCACGCTCTCACACGTTTATTCACTGTGATAACATGAAGCGTCGCAGATCAAGGCTGATAACCCTCGGTGCCTACAAGTGGTGGGAGCGGAGGTGGAGTTAAGATCATCTGTCTGGCATATAAACTCAGGTCCTCAGCTTCTTAAGGAGCCTAAGTTTGATGTTTACAGGTTCGCGGCATCGGGAACGCGAAAGGTATACCCAGCTGCTGCCTGTCTCAGTTTGAGGTTGGCGTAAAAAGTTTGGTATGTTATAATGTTATCTATGTATCTTGGGTTGGGGGCTTCTACTTGTGATAAGCCTTGCGTCTGGAAGGGAAATGAAACACTGGTTAAATTAGCAGTTTCTGTCACTGGCAAAATTGGCATTCTCAATAATGTAATGTTGATTTCTATCTTTTTTGACAACATCCTTTCTCGCACGAGTATGTTTATTGGTTTCCGGTTTTTTTCATGATGTTTCCTCTGCATGTTGATAATTGGGTTTCTCGATTTAAGCTTGAATTGTTTGGGGAAGCCCTGTGGAGAGTAAGGGCTTTGGTAAATGATCAGGGTCGAGTCTAGGGACTCAGAGCTCAGGGGTGCATGTGGGCCACCATTTTTATTCTAGTGGTACCTCCCACTCCCAGAGGGTTACTGTTTATGTATGCTTGTTAGCTCGGGTGGTGGAATTTTAAAGGGACGCAGTGATGTCCGACGCTTCACCTTCCCCTATGATGGTGGACACATTTGTGCAGGGTAAGTGGTTCACCTTCCCATATTGTTTATGACATATGCATAAGATGAGTGGTTCACCTTCTCCTATGGAATATGAGCAGGATGAATGGTTCACCTTCTTCTCCAGATACCTCAACGAGAGATGCATTCAGGCATATGGTTGAGGACATGTCAGTGGGATGTGGTTCACCCTTTCCCCACATGTAGGATGCTCATCCCTACGTCTAATGGTTGACATGTCAGTGGGACGTGATTCATCATTTCCCCACGAGTAGGATCCTTCCTACGAATGATTGTTTGGCATGCATGTAGGACATGGTTCTTCCTTTGCTTACTCTTAGTGGTTTGCATACATGTAGGATGTTTTTTCTCCTTTCCCTACTTATGATTATGAGCAGGATGTGATATGTTCTTTCCCTGCTGATGTTTCTACATCATCCTACCCATGTTATATGGGACACATGGGAAGTACCTCTCATTTGGCCAATGAGTTGGGAAAAGTGGTTAGGGGCCATAGCACTAACGATGGACGCATCATGTATTACTATACTTCCTATAACTAGGATGCATGGTGTTCAACAACTTGATCTAGGATCAAGGATTGACTTTTGCTAGTGGAGAGTGGTAAGGTCTTGTGACTCACTCTCGATCACTTCTTTTTCATTATTACTTCATGGTTCAACGGAGCAGAGAAGAGTAGTGATGATAGAGATGGTATATGATGACATGATAGTATGATCATGATAGATGGATTGGCAGGTGGAATTCTCCCTAGTTGAAAGGGAGTGTTAAAATTGGAAACTAGGGCCAAATTCAACCTTGGGGAAGCTCATTTGATC
Organism: Pinus taeda; assembly: GCA_000404065.3. NCBI lineage: Eukaryota > Viridiplantae > Streptophyta > Pinopsida > Pinales > Pinaceae > Pinus > Pinus taeda. The sequence goes on along the minus strand of APFE031103765.1, from coordinate 20,904 downwards.
AAGATAATCATTGCATTAAATTCCTATTTTCGAGAGGATCAAAATCAACTTAAAAATCACCAAATTTGGATAAGAAAAATTATTTATTTATTTAAAAGAAATTCTTCAAGGCGGGAAAAATTGAAAATAAAAAATTTGAATTTACCTCCACAAGTATCAAGGTCGGCTTCCCTCCATAAGGACAAATCATCATGTCTATGTGTATATATATAGGCCCCTCTAACCTCATTTCAACACATCCTCGTGCTCTTGTCCTTGTGAGAACATGTCTCTGTGACAACAAAGTAGATTGCAACAAGGCATGGAAGAATATGAACATATCTTTGTGACATCGAAGTAGGTTGGGACAATGCATGGAAGAATATGAGTATATCTGTCTTTAGTTTTAGGTTTGAGTTTCCTATAAGGCTAGACGCAGGCATAGTTGATGGGCTGGTGCATTTTATGGTGTGAAAAAATCTCCTTTAAGTAGGCTGCAACTATTTTTTGTAAGCCGCAACTACAAGGAGACCTCCCATCGAGGCCGCAAGACTTCCTTGCTAAATTGTGAGTCGTGATCTTCTGTTGAGTAGACTGCAGGGCCCTAGGGTAATCCTGGGCAGTAATTGGAGACAATTGTGGGGGCAGATCTCTCAATCTAGAATCACTGGCCTATGTTAAAGGTAACTTGTGGATCGAGCTCCATTCTTCAGCTGTGAAGGAACCGCAGAACAGAAGTAGGGCTATTGTAGCTTTGTACACAATGCAGACACTAATTGGAAGTCAGTCACAATTATCTTAAGTGTCTTGGAGCAAAGGAAGAGGGATGAAGCGTTGACACTTAGCCCTAACCAAGTCACCATTAAAGAAGCTCATCCAAATCACAGGAAATTTAAGGTATAATGCCTTGCATAAAGAGTCATAGTTGTTTCCAAAGGATTAGGTTGAAATGTTTGACAATGACTATTAGGAGCCCATTCAGGAAGCACATATATCAGTTAGAGTTATAGATTTATAGGGCTGCCTCGATCAGTGATTTGGCAAGTCAAACTTATCCTATATTATTATACTCCTTCTCTATATTATTGTACTCTCTTCCCTTCCTTGAGCCAATTCTTGTGTTCTCATGTCTTGGCTTGTCTTCTGAATATGTTATTCATGTTCTTTCTTCAGTTACTATCAATTAGTTAATGATTCATGTGATTGCTAATGAAAGTAAAGGTAATTAAATGGGCTAGATGGAACATTAAAGTAATTGATCTAAGCAAAGAACATGTTAATCTTGAATTTAACAAAATGGTCGACAATAAAAACCCTAAAAAAAGAAAGAATTTTATTAATATATAAAATGTGTGTTATATAGTGTTATTAATTAAATTATCAAAGATTCATATAATATGTGTATTAATATAGATGAATATTATCAAAGATCATATAATTATGTGTATTAATATAGATTAAATATTTTATTGATAAATATATTGATATTTATTGGCAAATAATAATGCTTATGGATGTGTTTATTAATGCATTATTTTTTTAATAAAGATATAAATTAATAAACAAAATATAATCGAAGTATTTTTTACAATAAGGGATATAAAGATTTTTTACAATAAGGGATATGTATATTTTTTTTGGTAATTTAGAGGAATCGATTTTTGGAAATGGGTTAATTTTAGTCACTAGCTTATTACTTGTTCTTCTTTCCATAGATTGGGTCACAACCAAGGAATTGAATCTTGTATATCTTAATTTGCACGATTTCACATCACTTTGATCATTAATTGAGTTTTCCCTAAGACATAAGGGATATATACCAACATAGATCCATCTTAAGTACGAATCTAACATGAGCCAAATGGGATCAAATTTCTTCACGTGCAAACTTCTTTAGAGTACAAAATACAATGTGTTATTTTTCATCACTTAAATTGTATTTTTGAATGCAATAGAGTACATATAGGACCAAATAAACATTTTGCCATAAAAACTTATTTTTTTCATGACATATACATACTTTTTTTTAATGATACAAATATATACATAATTGACATTAAAATATTTTGCATAACAAGAACATCAAGACATTTTATCAATGGAAATAACAATGATTTTTTTATTATTAATATATTTTTAAGTATATGTGGTATTAAAATATTTTACTCTAACATTATATATATATATATATATATATATATATATATATATATATATATATAGACACAAATTAGTTAACTAGTTTATTTAAATCTCGTGTTAAAATATTTTTGAAAAGTATAAGGTTTAAATATCTTACTCACACACTTTTTTAACTTTTAATTACTTTGAACATATTCATTTTTTTATTATATTCAACATTATTTTTCTATTTAGAGCATATTTTTATTTATTTTTTTTTTTAAAGGGGAATGTGTCAACTCGATAGATCGGACAAATAGACTACACATCCCCTCATATTGGTTGTAGAATGAGCCTCTCGGCTCAATAATTAAATATGAAGTTGACATGTTAATTATTTAAAAAAATAATAATAATTAAAATAATATTTAAATGCTAAAAACAAGAAAATATCTAAATATTAATTCGAATTAAAATGAAAGTAGAACCACTTTTATTGATAAATTCTTTTTAGAATCCACACCTTTCTAAATATAAAATTACCACTTTGTTTATATATAATTTAAAAAAAAAAATCATTGCTCACCATATATATGTATGTGTATGTATGTGTGATGATGATGATGTTTACTAAGACCAATGTGGTCTATTGGGCCTTAAGAAATTAAGAGATTAATTGAAACTTCTTAATATTTTATTTCTATGATAAAAAAGAAGGGAAAGAAGTGCCTTAGATCATTGTAGTTTTGCTAACTTAACAAGTCAAGAATGTTAGTAGTGTGGCAAACATTTTGGAAATGATAACAGATGTGAGCAAGAGACAGACAGTCCAAGAGGGAAAAAAAAATCATCCTCAACCCTCTTAGTATCGCAAAGGTGACAAATTATTTCATTCCAGGGTGTTTTGGGAATAGACCAATGCTCGGCTTCACTCCAAATCTCATGAGAATTAGTTCTTATCTTTGCAATGTTCATTTTCTTCTTAGCACTAGTCAAGGCAAAAATATAATTTTGATTAGCAAGAGTGGGGTTGATCTCCTCCTTATAATACCTTAGCTTCCTTTTTCCCTCTATCTCTTTATCATCCCATAACTTATCCTTAAATTTGGAGGTAATAGTATTTTTAATATATTATCCTTATTCTCCAAGATGATTTCTTCCTTTACCCCCGAATAGTCGAGCCACGACTAGGCGTCTTTATGCCATCCTCTCTTGAGTTGGAAGTGGAGTTTTTGGCTAGAGTTAGAAGCAATTTTGGGGAATCTCTTGGCTTCCATGTTGGAAAGCTTCTTAAACATCAGATACCTAAACAAAGTCATGCTTTCAATGGGGGAAAGGCTAGTTTCAATCAAGAGGATAGGATAGGGAGTATTTCCTTTAATCTTGAGGTTGTAGGTTATAACTTTCTTTTGGATTAGCTCGATCTTTCTCCGTGATTATCTATATATACTACAACCCCAAACCTCATAGCCATATAAAATAACATGGGTGACGAGAGTCTCAAAGAGGTGCTTCTTTTTACTCCAAATCCAAAGATCAATCAACTTACAATTATTTCCAAGCTCATAATAAGCTTTCCAACCACTAATAATCCTTTTCTCAATGCTATAAATCTAGTTAAGCCGATGATGAATGTCAATACATAAATATTTGTATGAAAAAACTTTCTCCAAGTAATTGTTATCATAGATGAAATATCATGGTTGATCTTTTTGGATTTAATTATCATGAATTTAGTCTTGTCAATATTAACAGCCATACCCATCTTGGAGCGGTAATCATGGAGGATATTAGGTTGCTTATCGAGATCATCATGGCTTCTAGCTAGAAGAATAATATCATCAACATAAAGGAGAAGAGTAGTGACCATACCAATGAGCTTGGGGCCATTGCATCTCGCAGCTTCCAAACACTCTTCTAGCTTATCAATGTAAATGCTAAAAAGGGTAGGGGATAGGGGACACCCATGCTTAACTGCGATATTGAATTTAATTCTTTAGACCAACCCTTGATGGCCTTAAGCTTGGCAACAACATTCTCGTAAAGTTGAATCACAACAATCCTTAACTCGGGAGGAACCATTATATCTTCAAGTCTTTGCCATGGCTTATCTCAAGGAACTGTGTTGAAAGCTTTTTCAAAGTCAACAAAATAATACAAAAGATCAATTTTACTATTGCGACACTCCTTGGAAATGATCCTAAGAGTGACAAGATGATCAATAGTTGAGTGATGTCTCCTAAAAAAAATTTTCCCTTTATCTCTTTTACCATGGTTTTCAATCTAGAGCTAATCTTCTTTTACAAAATGAGCCCATATAGTTTGGCTAAAATGTGGCTAATAATAATGGTCCTATAGTTAGAGGGAGCGTTTTTATCCCCACTTTTAAAGATAAACACAATAAGGCTTTGCATCCAAGGCTTAGGGAAGCCATGTTTGACTATCAAATTGAGAAGTCTATGAATATGAGGGATGGGGATAGAATTTCATTCCAAAACTTTCATCTTAGTAACCTTCAATATCCCTAGCTTTCCCATTAGCGATTTTCTTAATCCCAAACTCCATGTCTTCCAAGGAGAAGATATCCTCCTTATGGGACTGTTTAAGATGTTTCCCATGGTGCTTGGGGAGATAAACATTCTTAAGATAGATATCACATTTTTTTAATGGGATCAAATTATTTTCTTTTGTTTTATGGACAAGTATATTCCTCCAAAATTTTCTAGGCTCAACTCTAGAAATGTGAAGAAGATGTTCTTGTCTCTTACTAAAATAGGACTTTTTATTCCTTTTGATAAGAGCTTTGTTTACACTTTATTCTCAAGATTAACCATTTTGTTAGGAGCATCTCTAATTTATTTCTTGGAAATTTTACAATCATTATCATACCAAGGGTTTGAAGTTCTATTATTCTTTTTATACGACACCTCGGTAGAGAATTTTTTAATGGTAGTGGAAAGGGTTGTAGTAAAATTATAGTAGATGTGATCAATGTTATCATTATACATTAGTAAACCTAAATCCATTTTTAAATCCTTTAAGAAGATATTCATTTTACTTCTATCAAAGTGAACGTGTCTTTTCCTTTCATAGTTACCTTGCATGTGTCTTTGCCTGTCATAGTTATCTTGCATGTGGCTCAGAGAGTTAAGGATAAAGCTATGTGTCAAAATGAGGCTTGTGGTCATTCGGGAGTTCAAAATTTACAATATGGTTGAGAACATGGGTGTTAGATATCACATAATTCACAAAAATATTGCCCAGACCATGAAGACAAGTCATCTGGTCATAATTGAGACACTTATTGATTCCATTACAAATTATCAGGTCTTGGGAACTACAAAGCTTGATAAGCTCAATAGCAAATAGGTTCTCGATTATGTCTTCAGAATATCTTTTGAATCTATTAGCTAAGTCACAGTCCTCATCTAGCCACAAGGGGTTTGGATTAGAGTTGTTACTAAGGAGAGTAGCTCGGTTAGTATCAGTTTTGGCATTGAAGTCACCAAGCAAAATGATATTACCTTCATTCCTTAGGTTGTGGATGTCCTGTTCTAAGGTGTTGAAGGGGTTTTTCTTATCCATGTTGTTTTTCTTATAGGATATAAATTTGATAGGGGCAAAATAACAAATTGTGAAAACAATCGTATTGGTGTTAGGGTCAAAAATTTTGATCCAAATGTATTGATTGAGGAGGTCAATATTATGAAGCCAAATGTGAGAAGAAATATTATTTTTTATATAGCAATATATACCACCAAAACCTCTACAAGAGGATTTTCTGTTCCAAGTTGACCAAAGAATGAATTTGTCTATGTGTGGGACCTTAGATTCATTATGCTCCCAAGTTTCTACTAAGAAAATAAGATCAATGTCACTCAAAATCTAACTTAACATAGTAACTTTATGCCATGGAAAACCATGATAGTTCTACAAGAGGACATAATGTGTTCCTAATTCCTATTTATCACTTTTGTTTTGGACTCTATCTCTAATAATAGTTTTCCTATTCTTGATGATTGCCCATTTCCCTTCCTTTCTTGCCTCCTTGACCTTTTGAACCTATTTCCTTAATTAAACTTGATCTTTTGGAATAAGATCTTCACTTATAAAGTTTTTTTTATCCTTTTAGGCTTGGGGATTTACAAAGTATATCTAATTTATGGTCATTACAACTTACCTTAACACAAATCATGTCTATGCTCAAGTATCTTTCCCGCCCTTTTTGCTCTATGAGATAAGTTGTTGGAATTTGTGACTTAGTTTCAAATTGTTCTTTTACTATTTCTAATTTTTCCTCATCGTTTTGCTCTTTTATACTAGCAATTGTAAGGTTCGGAGCTCTTTTGTGGCGCTCGTGATCTAGTTCAATTAGTTTGTTCATTCCATCTTTTATGAGTTTGATATCTAATTTATTCTCTGTAACCACCCATCCCACATTTATCCACTTTAAATGGTCTGACGAGGTAAACATGAGCTGAGGGATACTATGACAACATGACCTAACCTCCTAAGTACAATTAAGGAAGTGGATTCGACAAACAGGAACTTTATTGACCTTCCCTAGGAGCTGTAGGACACCTAGGAGCTAAACAACCACTCCATGTGCCCAAACCCTGAGTTGGATTTCTTTTTTAGTGACTTGGGCCCACAAATCCATGCATAACAAGGCCTACATGTGGTTATAGGCCTCCAACCGTATGCATAAGCCAGTAAGGGTGCAGTCTAGGATTCAGAACCACCATTTTAGGCTAGCCTCCAGACCACTAGCCGTAACTCAATGACTGATCCAAGGGATCAAAAAAATGCTCAAAATTTAAAGTGTGCGACAGAGCTCGAAACTTATACGATTGGATAGATATCAGTGACCTAAATCGAATGCAACTCATTTCACTCAAATCCGACATTGGATGCTCCCAGAATCGCGTTCTGTTCATTTTGGGAAACAACTAAAAAATTGAAATTTGGGTTGCAGGGATGCCCAGTCAGTAGTCCATATGCTAATTGGGCCATGACTTGGTAGGATGATTGGGTCCTTCATCGGCCAATGGTTGGTTGACACTTTGCGTCAACTAATTGGTTGAGGCGTGGTTAATTTTTATTGGTTGTTTGTTTGTTGTGGTGTCTTAGTGAGGGAGTGCCACACGGGCCGACCAGTGGCGGCCACGTGGCCTCCTTATGGCCAAACAAAATTTATGAGGCTGAGAAGCCTCTATTAGGTTTGAAACCGTGACCTCACACATATTAACCAAGGCCAACACCACCATGCCACCATGTTCCTTATTTAAATAATGTTGAATGGTTTTATTTAAAGTTGCATCAATGCACATTTTAGAGTGGGGATGGGCTAAGCCCTAGCCCCTGGCCGACCCAACACCCACAAGATTGCAAGAGGGAGGGCTAAGGGGCTAGGATTTAGCTTGTGCCATGGCTCCAGCCCTCATGACCCTTTGTAGAATCATATTCCTACATCCGTAACTGGGAGCGCAAAAGAGACGGGGGCCAACCCCAAGCCCTATGGGGCCTCAATGTGACCAACAATGCACGAGGAGGAGGAGCTAACCCACAGTCATCACAAGCACCACAAGCCCAGAAGCACATGTGGAGATAGGGGCTAGATAGAGCCCCCAAATTTTGACACTTTTCACGGTCATATGGCTGCCACGTGAATATGGTTTTCCTAACTAGAGGCTTAATGTGTAGACTAACAGTCCTACAAGTTCACCCACAAAGCGAGAATGTAGGCCAGGTTTGCGCACTGTTTCCGCGTTTGGGGCACTCGAGCTACGTTGAGGCCGAATTGGAGGATGGTTAGCTACACAATTTGGGAAAAGGGAGAAACAATCATAACTTTCTCAATTTTTGGCCAAATGAGCTGTAGAAAGAACCAAAATGGGGGTTTTTGTTCGTGTTGGATCCATTTGAGAAATTAGTTTTACTATTTGAGCTGTCTAAAGCATATAAACACACTTTTGAGTATTTTTTGATGAAAGAGGCCCTGCATTGGAAGTTGGACTGGGAGATGTAGCCTAAGAGAGGGGCAGGGAAAATTTTAAGAACCCCCCTAAATTTATATGTATAATAAATAAGCGAATCTCCATGATACATAGGAAAAGTGGAAGGTGATTTTATCAATAATATAATATGTATATATAATTTTTTGGCGAATCTCTCACCAGATTATATTATCTTGTAAAATCATGGCGAATCTTTCACCAAACTATAAAAACTTGTAAGATATAAACAAATTTTTTACTGAATAATAAAACTTTGTAAAGTCTTGGTGATTCTTTTACTAAGTTATAAGACATTGTGAATTCTTGGCGATTTTTTTGATAAAGTATAAAACCATATATGATAATAGGAAAACATATTCATTAAACTATAATATACAAACTTACATGTTTGGAAAAAAGAAACATAATTTAGTCTTCCTATAAGCAATGTTGCAAGCTTCAGTGGGTGTGTTTGTCAAGGTTTTTACTATACACTCTTGCATATCCCTCTATCGGTCTTGATAATATTCCACCATAAATTTATTTTATGTGTTGACATTGGCCGCCACTTATGTCAATATAGGAGAGATTAATCTTTTCTCTACCACTTTTGTCAAGCTATGAGAGATTAATGTTTACACAAATCATGGCATAAAAACACCTATTGAGTCTAAGTATTTTGTTTACTAACAAGACATAGGGACTTTCTATTGTTGTTAACTTTAGATTATAGAACTCCAACGTTGCATATGGCATGTGCATATGTAAAGACAATCTTTTGCTAGAATATGAATGCTTTTCTAGAAAAGGGTAGGACATCTCAAAAGTCAAACAACTACGAAGAAAGGCATAGAGTCACAGAGCTCCATTCTCGATAATATAGTGCAACCCTGTAGTTATGTGTATGAAATGCATCTTGTACACAATGTGTGGCTCAAAATCAATGTAATCCAAAGAACCAAAATCCCTAGGTGGCATCAAATAAGTTGTTATTAATTCTGACACCAAAGCAACAATAAGAGGAATTATTTGGAGATTATTCACAAATCCAGGAGCTTAGCTTTCTCCAATTGTTATTATTTGATGGTTGATATCTACCACCCTGTCAAGTTTCCTTTTGAATTATGGATTCTCAACATACAAGACAACAAGAAAAATCCTTGTTGTAGTTCAGTTTGTCTACATCAATCATAAAAATACATTGCTAAAATCCATCCCACACAAAACATCACTACAACCCAATTTTAGACACGCAAAATGGATTTTAAGTATTTGGATCATATTCTTTACATATTAACTCAACTATATATATATGCTTTGAAGTTAGATATTAATTAACAGTTCTACAATGTTGCCCACCGAGTGGGAATGTAGGCTAGGTTTGCACGCCATTTCTGTGTTTCAGGCGCTCAAGCTACATTGAGGTCGAATTGGAGGATGGTTAGCTACAAAATTTGGGAAAAGGAAGAAACAATCATAACTTTCTCAATTTTTGGCCAAATGAGGTGCGGAAAGAACCAAAATGGGGGTTTTTCTCAGTGTTGGATCCATTGGAGACATAATTCTACTATTTGAGCTATGCAACGCATATAAAAACACTTTTGACCATTTTTAATGAAAGAGGCCCTGCATTGGAAGCTGGACCAGGAGATGTAGCCCAAGAGAGGGGCAAAGAAAATTTTAAGAACCTCCCTAAATTTATATGTATAATAAACGGGTGAATATCCATGATAAATAGGAAAAATGGAAGGTGATTTTATCAATAATATAATATGTATATATAATTTTTTTGGAAAATCTCTCACTAAATTATATTATCTTGTAAAATCATGGCGAATCTTTCATCGAACTATAAAAACTTGTAAGACATTAGTGAATTTTTCACTGAATAATAAAACTTTGTAAAGTCTTGGTGATTCTTTTATTAAGTTATAAAACATTGCGAATTCTTAGCGATTTTTTTGATAAAGTATAAAACCATATATGATAATAGGAAAACATATTCATTAAACTATAATACAATAACTTACATGTTTGGAAAAAAGAAACATAATTTGTTCTTCCTATAAACAATATTGCAAGCTTCAGTGGGCGTGCTTGTCAAGGTTTTTACTATACACTCTTGCATATGCCTCTATCAATTTTGATAATATTCCACCATAAATTTCTTGTATGTGTTGATATTGACCACCGCTTATGTCAAGATAGGAGAGATTAATCTTTTCTCTACCACTTCTGTCAAGCTATGATAGATTAATGTTTACACAAATCATGGCATAAAAACACCTATTGAGTCTAAATATTTTGTTTACTAACAAGACATAGGGACTTTCTATTATTGAGAACTTTAGATTAAAAAACTCCAACATTGCATATAGCATGTGCATATGTAAAGACAATCTTTTGCTAGAATATGAATGCTTTTCTAGAAAAGGGTAGGACATCTCAAAAGTCAAACAACTACAAAGAAATGCATAGAGCCACATAGCTCCATTCTCGACAATATAGTGAAACCCTATAGTTATGCATGTATGAAATGCATCTAGTACACAACATGTGGCTCAAAATCAGTGTAATCCAAAGAATCAGAATCCATGGGTGGTATCAAATAAGTTATTAATTCTGACACCAAAGCAGCTATAAGAGGAATTCTTTGGAGATTATTCACAAATCTATTAGCTTGGATTTCTCCAATTGTTATTATTTGTTGGTTGATATCTACACCCTATCAAGTTTCTTTTTTAATTATGGATTCTGAACATCCAAGACATCAGGAAAAATCCATGTTGTAGTTCAGTTTTTCTACATCAATCATAAAAATACATTGCTAAAATCCATCCCACACAAAACATCACTACAACTCAATTTTAGACACACAAAATGGATTTTAAGTATTTGGATCATATTCTTTACATATACTCATGATATATATATATATATATATATATATATATAATATATAATAGATATATGTATATGTATATGTATTGTATATGTATATGTATATGTACATGTACATGTGTATATATAATATATATATATTATTATATTATATATTATATATAATATAATATATATGCTTTTCAAGTTAGATATTAATTAACTTTACCATTAAAATGTAGTAAGTAGTGTAACTTAGACAATAATCTCTGTTGGTTGAGTAATTCCTTCATTATCGAGTAACTTGAGAAATCCATTAAAGAGCATACGAATTAAACTTTATAGTAGCTATAACTATTGAAATAACCTTTGGTGGCTCAATAACCCCTTCATTATTGAGAAACTTGAGAAAATCCATTAAATAGTTAATATAAATTCCTTTTAGAAATTGTGAAAGAAAACCCTTCCTTTTACTTCTTTTCCCAAGTGCTCACTCAATGAGGTAGCCCCATAGGTGGGAGCTTGAGTTAGTTGTGAGTCAAGTGTATACCTAGCTTGCTTTCGTACACCAACTATGCTGGAAAGAGATATGTAGAGATAAATAAAAAATGGTTTATGCATTAAATTTTATAATAGTTGTAACAGTTGGAATAACCTTTGTTGTTAAGTAATTTGTTCATTATTGAGTAATATGAGAAAATTCATTGTAATCCATTTATTATTGTGTGGTGACATTGATGTTCATCATCTGTATGAATCTTGGATGAATCTCGGTTGATCTAGATTCAAATCTATATCTATTTCGGGGATTCATGGAACCAACCCTCTGATATATGTTTTGACTTGAGTGGGACTTGAGAGTCTTCCATGCAACAAATCCTATGCAACATGGTCATAACATGGAAAATCATGAAAGTGAAGAGGGGCCAAAAGTGTGAGATAATTTTCCTTTCATGAATATACTCTGAGAGCATAGTAATGAGCACTCTCTCAAGTAGTTCCATCATGTTCCACTTAGGCACAGGTTCTAAGATTCACAATTGTAAAAGAGAGAAGGTGTCACTAAGGTATGGAAGAGGAAGACCTAAGCCGAAATATCTTGGAAGTTGATCTGGAAACATTTTTTCTATAGTGTTTCTGATCCTTTGTATCCTCTACTCCACCTTGATTTTGTTGTTGGGATTACACTAAAGGGTGATCCAAAGGATACTACTCCAGTGTAAGTGTAGGATGTCACAATTTCTACCTACTAGTCTTTACAGGTGAGAGTAGTATTAGATGCCTCCTTTTAAGACATGTTGAAAGCAAAAATATTTGATTTTGCAAGGTTGACCTGAAGGCCATAACTATAATAGAATGAGATCAAGGTGTCTAGATGCTTTTGGAGGCTTGTAAGTATTGTGATATTTTAAGTAAATATGATAGTTGATGTAAATATGATCCCAAAAAATCACAAGACTCCAAAATCATCTAGACACCTTGAGCTCATTCTGTGATAGTTATGGCCTTCAGTTCAACCTTGCAAAATCAAATATTTTGGCTCTCAACATGTGTGAGAAGGAGGCACCTAATTCTACTCTCACCTATAAATAATAGGAGGTAGAAATGGTGACATTATACACTTACACTAGAGTAGTATCCTATGGCCCATCCTTCAGCATAATCCCAAGAACAAAATCAAGGTGGAGTAGAGGATACAAAGGATCATAAACACTAGATAAAAAATGTTTCTAGATCGACTTCCAAGATGTTTGGGCTTAGATATTCCTCTTCCATACCTTAGTGACACCTTCTCTCTTTTACAATTGTGAAGGTTGGAACCTGTGCCTAAGTGAAACATGATGGAACTACTTGAGAAAATATACATTACTATGGTCTCTGAGTATATTCATGCAAGGAAAACTATCTCACACTTTTGGCCTCTATGAACTTCCATGATTTTCCATGTTATGACCATGTTGCATAGGATTTCTTGCATGGAAGACTCCCACTCAAGCCAAAACAGATATCCTTACGACTATCCAATTCTCCATACAAGTTTCTATCCAAAGTATCATAAATAGATGGCATGCTAGATCTTCCTCTTTGATCCAATACTTGAACATTGATATCGAATTTCTTATAGCTCAAAGATTTGTTTACAATACAAGGCAATATATGTATTTCGCTACTCCTTCATGAGATACTTCACCTTTGACCATAGGATCTAGGAGATGGATCTTTCCACATTATTAATTCTAGGTTCACTACATGCTATTTTTACCTTCTAAATGATTTTGGTCACAAGAATCATTTTGTGTAGATATACTAGATTTATTAGGTAAGAGAACATTAGAAAGCTCATCACATACGTCTTTTCAACATTGGATGATATGAGATATTAGGGTTAATGACATTGTTAGCCTAGGGATTTCTCCTTGGTGCCCTCTAGACCCTTTCCCAGTTTGATCTTTTGGGTTTCTTGGAGTTTTATTCTCCCTCTCTATTGGAAGGCTTCATATATTCAATTCTTTTGCATTTCTTCTTAACAGTCACCAAAAAAAAATTGTATTTCCAATGACAACTTCAGAAATCCAATGCAATAGACAAAAGGACATCTTCACTTTCAAAACTTCAATTTACAATGAACAATTTAGGTGGATAGAACCTAATGATGAAGACAAAAAACACGCATATACAAAATATTAGCTCATTAGAATATCCCTCCAGCTTTGGTCTCTGATATACACTCCCCAAAAAATGCATAAACATTCAACTCTATTACCTCATAAAACACTGCAGGGAAAAGTAGAGTCAGAATCTGTAACAGATACTGCCCTCTCATATCAATAGCAGCCTGGAAGAGAGGAAAATTTCAGAATGAAATGTGAATAATATCAATATAACAACTTATTTTATATAAATTTCAAAGCCTAAGTTGATTGAGCAATTGAAGTGTGGAGCCTTCGTTATCTAAGGAACTTAGATCTGAGTTATGTGGTAAATTCCTCCACACAGGTGGACTAGAGCAAACTGGGATAAAAAATTGAATTTAAACTGTTGGTGTATTTTGGAGTGGAGAAGGCACCAAATTGGTGTCATTTCTTAAGAAATCCAAATGAGGCCTTCTACAAGGAGGCGCTAAGAAAACTGGTATTGATGTCCTTATTGTCACAGGTCCAACCATTGATGAAGGAGAGCCATAGTATCTAGGTGCTAAAAAGGATGATCCAGGTTGAGGAATAGTTTATGGAATCCATTGTTGTTGCCTCTACTAATGTTGTTGTTTCCTATGCAAACCCCATGATTTCATTGAATTAGACCAGGGTATTGGTAGAATCAAATGTTTCAACCCTGTTTATGAGAATAATTTCGGCAAAATCACATAAAAAATCATTTGTCGACGCGTTTCGAACCAACCAGTGTGGTTCATCGTCAGGACAAGTTCTCTAATACATTGGAAATTCCCAATGTAGGAATGTTGTTATCCCTTGGAAGATCACCTTTAAGACATTCCTCTTCATCTCTCTCATGTTCTTCAAATGGGGTGGGAATTTGCTGAAATGCTCTTTTATGTATAGTTCTAGTATTTTCGCCAGATATGTTTGCTACAATTGCTTCCCTAAACAATTCTAATGGTAATGGATCATGCAGAGATCTCCCAACACAGACACTAACAGGAGTTTTATTAGCTGCAATAGATTCCCTTTAGAGAGAGGAGGATGAAGGAAAATCATGAAGAGAGCCTGATTTATTCATCTGCGAAAAAATAGACCTAATTAGGGGCAAAATCCTAGACCCAGAGGATGGTAGAGCAGGAGGATGAAATTGCTACTGACAATGATGATTGTGAATAGAACTTAAGTTGGAAAAACCTTCTGCGAGCAAATCAGAAGAAACCCATTGTGATGCTCCTCCAACCGAGGGTTCATAATTTTGGTGTTCAACATAATGGTTGCTACTCTCTCTCTTTGGTTGAGCATCATTCTCCTGGATACTGAGTGTTGTTGTTTCAACTGTTGGGCCAATGCTATCTCCTTGGACCTATGTTGTGCAAATTCTCTGGAAATAGTGATTTTCCCCTGCTCATCATTACATTCTCCCTTTGCTGGTGTCTATGAACAAAACCCAAGTTGGTGTGCCAGTACCATCCCACAAAAACCAATAAAATTAGCATATATAAATCAAACATGCTAAACTATTTAGTAGCAAGGCAAAAAAATGTTTCTCAAACTTCACATAAAAACACAAGCCCAAAACTATAATACCTATTATAAGAAAAATACACCTTAAACTATATATAAAATAGTAAAGTTTTAAGAAACACTTACATTGTTTTAAACTTGACCAAGCAATCATGATAGCATTCTTTTCAGCCAAATTTTTTCTTGGCCTGTTCACCGGTATAACTTAACCTAGTTAACTATACACTACAAGTAAAATTAGGTAGATGGCCTAGACCAAACCACACAGTAGTATACACATGCAATGTTGCTCTTGCTCTTTGAGCCATCTATTGAAACATTTTTTTGTATACCCCCATCTCATCATATTTAAGAGTCAGTTTCAGCTTCTGGGCTAGACCATGTCTAACGAAATTTCCAAATTTCAACTTCTGGTCCAGGTCATGTGTACACTTTTTAATTGTAAAAATACAAAACTGTATATATAGATAAAGGGAGAGCTATCATGTTGTTGAATTGCTTTCTAAATTCATCAAGAATAATAACAAAATGCTCCATGTCTTGAAATGTGAGAGGCCTTGTAAGTCATAATGAGAAAATTTAACTGTGCAAGGAGTTAGGAGACTTGTAAAAGTGAAAGAATCTGTGAGCTAAAAAAGTTGGAAAAGGACTTGAAACCCCCATTGTAAGATCATAAGAAAGCTACAAGATAGAAAGGCCTACAAGCCCTCCTCCATTTTATATTGTACATTCGTCAAAAAACCTGAGGAAAAGATACCCGTCAACTTGAAATAGGAGAGGACTAATATATGCTGAAAATGAGATAATTGTTGACCTAGGTTGTCATTGATGTCAATATGGAAATATTTTAGATACTAGAGGATGACATGAAGCCAAGGGGATGCAGAGCAGATTCATGAAGAGACAGGAGCAAGGCCATCAGGATAGCCAAGCCATAAGCAAAGAGGAGTTACCTAAGGAGGCATATCAAAGCCACAGGATATCAGAGCAAGAGAGGCATTCATATATGCAAGGAGGTCTTTGAAAGACACTGCCAAGCTAGAGGAGCCACATTGGACTAAGAGGAGCTGCAGGAGGAACCATAGAGCAAGGAGGCATATCAAAGCAAGAGGAGCCACACACACATATATATATGCCAAAGAAGAATAGAGCCATGGGAGGCAGCACACAAAGCTATCGGAGCAACAGAGGACGCAAACAGCTGGAGGAGTCATATATATGTATAAGTCAAATATATATGCCAATGAAGAGGAGCACACAAAGTGTTGTAACACTATCCATGGCATAAACATGCATATGGCGGCAAAGACATGTATATGCATTTAACACAAATAGAGCTATCAGAGGCGGAAGACTTAGACTCATATGTAAATACACTGACGGAGTGAAAAAGGTAGAGTTTATATTGTATGAGTAGAATACATTATCGGAGGAGAAAACCCATATACATATGCTTTAACACTGTTGAAACACTTGGAGAAAAATTGTTGAAACACCAATTTCTCCATTGCTAAAACACCAACATTTTCCGCCGCTGTTCGACACTTGTGAAAAATTTGTCGATACACCAATTTTGGCGTTGTTGAAACACCAACCGTCTCCGCGACGACATTATATTTTCAGCACATCGTAAACATGAGGAAGCTAAAGCGAATGGAGGAGGGAAGCTAGAGGGTCGAGCAAGTGTTGAGGAAGCCGAAGCTCAAGCGAGCGAGGAGGAAGCCAAATAGCCATTGAGTAAGCAGAAACGAATGGACAAAGGCATGAGAATATATAAAACAGTAAAAACAGAGAACTGTTGTAGCAGTTGGTGTTGTGAAGAACCAGAATGTATGGTAGCAGATGCAGCAGAGGTGGTTAAGTGTTGTATGAAGTTGCTGGTGAATGCTGGTGAAGGCTGTTGCAGATGTTGAATGTTGTTGAAATACGCTGGAGGAAATAGAGGCCATGTGAGGGTCCAACGGAACAGAAAGAGGGTGCAGTAGAACAGAAAGAGGGATGAAGGACCAACAGGACAGTAGGCAATCGAAGGGGAGAAAAACCAGCAGAGAAACAGTCATGCTGAAGCATTCACTGTGACAATGAGAACATAAGCTTGAACAGAAAGTTGTTCTTTATATAGATTTTAGTGCAGCTAATAGTAGACTGACTAAAGCTGTGTGAAGACATTATCAGAGAGCACAAAGACTATTGGAGATTTTGTGTGGACAGTATGGAGAGTTGTAAAGACTTCTCCATAAGAAGATTGGTTGTCATTGATGTTGTAGCATGGAGACTACAGTGAAGTTGTAAACAGACAGAACTCAGTAGAGAAGAGTTTTGAGAGCAGAATATTATTACCAAAAGTGTCTTGACAAGATTGGATTGGAGTCCTTGGGACTGGTGCCTCAGAAGTGAGAATGATTGGAGTTCTTGGGCTGGTGCCTCAGAAGTAAGTAGGATTGGAGTCCTTGGGGTTGATGCCTCAGAAATAGGAAGGATTGAAGTCCTTGGGATTTTGTTCTCCTAAGTCCAAGATTGGTGTCTTGGCGAAATAGAGTTGGTGCTTTAGAGGTTGGAGCCTCACCAAAGTCCAAGTTGGAGCTTAGAAACTGATTGTAACCATCTATATATTGTATCTATTTTACTACACAATTTATACTAATAAAAGCATTTATTCTTGCTGTTCATTTTGTGTTATGAATATTTATGTTTTAACTGGTAAAACAATAGTGGGACAAAGAAATATTGATTCACCCCCCCTCTCAGTATTTCCAACAATAATTGTACTTGTGCAAGTTCATAAAATCTTGCAAAACTGAAAGAATCTGCAATTCGAAATTTGTGAGGATGAAAGGACTCAAAACCCTCCTTGTAAAATCACAATAAAGTTGCAAGGAAAGGGCTACAAATCATCCCCCATTTCTGGGCAACAGGAAAGTTGTGGAATAAAGGAAATTGGAACATCCCCTTGTGAAATCACAAGAAAATTGTGGTTGGTTGAGATTTTAACCACAAGACTATAAGATTGCAAGCATGAAGTTCTAGAGAGGTGAAATCCCATAACCCCCAATACACTAAATGTTTACAAGAGAAAAAGGCCCAAAGTTACAAGGTTATAGACACAACAAAGTGGTCAACACAATTTGAGACTTATAATCCTAGGTTCTCGAAATTTATCTTCAGGAGGTGAAAATAATTTTGCAAGAATTTCAAGACCTGCAACACACACCTGAAAAATCAGAGTTCCACAACAATACAAATGCCACTAAACCACATACTTGAAATATAAGAAATAATCACAACACTATTGCAAGAAAGAATCAACAAGTCAACCCTAAAATTCCAAGTTTTTTGTCCTTTGAGATTCTAACCCAACAACAAAATTGTTGAGTGTGCATGTATGGATGTAAGTAATTGAATGAGTTAGGAGAATTTTTTTAAAGTCATGGTCTTTTGTAATACAAGCATCTCTTTTACAAAGCTTATTTCTATTAGTTATGACAATATGCATTTATTTTTTATTTTCAGCATTTAATCTGATTCTAGATCTGTAGACAAAGAAAGACAATTAGCTATGAATAAAGAAAATCAATTTGGAAATGTAATATCAACCACTTAAAACACAAGATGAATGCATTAGTATAACTAAAATGTGAGTCTGAATAGTGCAGTAACATGAAAATGTTAAATCACAAAAACATACTGTGTTATTTTACTAATTTCACTACATAAGCTAATGGTTGCACCATTAGGTTGCCAAATAAAATATCTAGAAATTAACCATAATATAGTTTTTAGACGGTAAATTTGAATGTATGCCACAAAATACATAGAATAAATCCATTGGTATTCTAAGTTTTCTATTGATGCCAGATTCCATACCAGGAATAGGAATTAGATCCGGACTTCTGACCATTAATCTCAACCACTACATTTTACTTTCCCCATCCTTTCCTCCACTATAATTACCCGAGAAACATATAAATTTGTATGATATCCTCTACCGTCTATCTCCAGATTATCTACTTTAGGCATCCCTGAAAAGTTATAGAGTTAAATTCATGTTGTCAAATCTGAGACTTTTCATATGATATGCCTTTCTTAGAAAAAGGTATAAACACATGAAAAATAAATGTAGTAGCAAGCAAATGAATAGTCTGCAACAATACTTCTTGTAAAGCTATAAAACATTAAAGCTTAAGTCAATGTTTAGGTGTGCATCTAAATATTTTCAGTTTCAACTTAATATTCAATGTCAATATAGCACCTCAAAGCATGCATTTCATAACAAATAATGCCTCTTTGATAATCTAGAAATAATATAGCTAACACCAATAACATTAAATATCTTTGATCCCATCAACATAGATACAAAGCAATGGTAAAGGCCTTAGGTTCTCATAGATGAGACACATATTTAAAGCCCATGGAAGGCATGTTTAGGCAATAATACTGACAAAATATCGTACTTTCTACCATGTTAAGTTTTAAGACAACATTGGGTTCATAACTCCCCATAAAAAAACTTGAAGAGCTTACAAATACCAAAAAAAGACTCTTAAAGACTCCTATTGACCACTTCTCAGCAATTAGTGGGAATTAATATAATTTCTTTATTTGTTTTCATGTACTAAGTGATGTCACAAATAAAGACATCTAGATTTGCCAAATAATATCTAGGTGTCTTTTATTCTAAAACCTTACCTACTAGTCACTTCTGAGGAAAATTTGCATGTACTAAGTGACATCACAAATAAAGGCATCTAGATTTGCCAGACAATATCCATGTGCCTTTTTATTCTAAAACCTTACCTACTAGCCACTTCGAAAAGGAAAATTTAGTTAGACAATATGAACACAAGTATTTCAGCTAATCAAAGGATTGACTTTAATGCACCATAATTTGCAACAAGAAAAGTGTTGTTGTTTTTTAAAGAATGTATGGTCAAAGATGTCATATCTCATAGAAATTTTGGAGCAACATCATTTGAAATGAGCACATTACTATATTTGAATATGACAGTAATTATGGCTCTGTTTATGAACCTCACCTTATGAAGATGGAGAAGGTCACAGTTAGTTAATAAGTTGGTGCCCAAATTCAAGCCCATTTGGATCTGTTGATATTATGGTTCCAAGTATCTATGCTTTATCTTTCAGCCTAGTGGACACTATTTTGTTGGTCTCTCCCACATGATATTTTCCTTGTGTTCCCTATCCCATCCCCCCCATACCTTGTTTTATCAAAATCCATGTCTCATCCTGGTTCTTCCCCTAGCCATCACATAAGTCAAGGTCAAGGAGTCTCCTTGCACATGAGAGCACAAGATGAAATAAAAGCCTTTGTAGTATATTATTTGGAGAATACCCCTAAGGTAGATATAGAGGAATTGAAATTATTGAAAATGAAGTAAGAGTGGGAAGAATATTTCCATCAAATATAGAGGTTGAAGAAAATATAAGATAGTAGAATCTAGACCTGGGTAATACTAGATCAAGGCACACCCAATATATGTAAAAAACATAATATCTCTATTGGAAAATCAAAACTACCCTGTGTAAAGTCATGTTAGAAAGAAGTGAGTACCAATAGGAGATTATCTTATGTATAGATACTATGCAGTTATGTTGGGTCTCTATAATACTAGTGATTACCCCATTACTATTGTAGTTGTACCCCTTATTAATATCGTTGTGCCCCTATTGTCCCCATATTGTTATTACTGGGCCCCATAGAATCCCTCTATTGTTATTTTTGTGGC
>APFE031103764.1:45373-65152 GCA_000404065.3 Pinus taeda | reverse complement strand
CCCCTCGAACCAATGGGGGGTCAGGCACAGACAGTGAATTAGAAGGCAATGATCATTGCCTACTTTTCAACCCCAGAGTAAATCGTCATCCCTTGCCACTGGCTTGGATGGCTTAATCCACTTTAAACCTTAGAGTCCTACTTCATGATATGCCTCCGCATTCTGAGAAGCACCTCCCAAAGTTCAACCTGGAGAAAGGGACCTCAGCTGATGACCACATTAGCAATTTCTATGTAGCTTCGCAAATGATGAAGGTCCAGTTCGACAACATAGCATGTTTCTTATTCCTGCATACCCTTGAAAATAAAGTGGCCACTTGGTATCGGCCGCTACTTGTCGCCTCCATCCGAACGTGGGACGAGTTCCGAAAATCATTTCTGGACAAATTCTTAGAAGATAAGACACCTTCCATGCTCCTCACTGAGCTCAGCATGCTGGAATTCCATAAGAAGGAGAAGGTAAAAGATTTTAATCAACATGTCAACACTATTTTAAACAAATTCCCCATGGATGTAGCCCTCTATGATTCCATCACGATTGATTATTACACAAGTACCCTGCTGCGGGACATTGTTGTATTCGTTAAGTGCAAAGCAAAGCTCACTCTGGTAGAGAATTTTTCCACGACGCTCGAGGTTGAAAATGATATTATTTCGATCGGTACCTTGGAACATGAGTCGCGAGAAGACACAAAGTTATCTGGTAAGAAAAACTAGGCCTCCTCAAGTAAAATGGCGGATAAGGATAAAGACTCCTTTGATTTTGAGGGACTGACCAAATATCTAAAACAACTAACTAATGAAGCATCTGAGCTAAAATGAATAACCAGTGATGCTTCAGGAGGGTCCAAGCCCGCTAAGCCCTTTTTCCAGAAGGTCAATAATATTCCCCAAAAAGTCTCACAAAACCCTAGCTCAACCTTTAATGCGGAAGAGTTAGGCAAATATAATTTCTGCACTTTCCACTAGGCCTCACACTCCAAAAAAACCTGCCCACAATGGCTCCATAATATGACCACCGTTGTCACCCAATTATTAGTAGACTAGACCACTAGGGAAGCAGAAGAGGAAACTGACGAGTTGGGAGAAGATGATCCTCCCCATGGTGGCAATTCCCCATCTGCTGTATTAACTTTCGAGGTCTTTCGGGGAGGAGATGTGTGCACCACATAAGAAGACTTTGTTGGGGAGATTCCACAAAATCCCCCCAAAAGTTATAATCTCAGGAGTAAAGGTGCTGTAGTAGACCCTTCCCTAGAAGACAAGAAAAGGGCTTTGTTGCATAGGATCTTACCCTCGACCGATACTAGCCAACCATATTCCTCCTCACCTAGAGGAATGGATGATCTATGTCAGAACAAATCCCCAGCCAGTGCGAAAAGGGACTCTTCCACACCTAAGGATGTATCCAAAGGGGTTACCACTAAAACCACCGCGGAAACACCGTGCATAGCACCAGAATCTTTACCCACAGATTTAGATTACAATATCATCGAAGATTTGAGGAAAATGCGGGCCAATATCTCATTATTCAAGTTGTGAAAATTGACGGTTCAGCGTGAGCTAATAGCCAAAGCCTTCACTTTCTTCCCTACCCCTGTTAAACCCGCTGCGTCAAACAAGGGAAATTCTGTAGGCCGATCCCAAGCTGTGGTCGACCTCCAAGCTATATTAAACACCACAAACACCAACTCGATAGGCTCAACTGCCCCATTCCTCTTAACCTTCGAAATGTTTAATTTCAATGTACACAACTGCCTCATCGATTCTGGCACATCAACTAATGTTATGCCCTGGTCGGTATGCAAGAAGCTGAATATTCAACTAGAAAAAACTGACGCCAAAATTATCCAACTTGACAGGTTTCAAGTCTCCGCCATAGGAGAATTAAATAATGTCATCATTCGGTTATCTTTTGATTCTCGAGTGCACTAGTGTATCAACATAATTGTTGTGGACATCCCAGAAGCCTACGGTCTTCTACTCAGCAGAGATTGGTCTTGTAAGCTGCAGGGTTTCTTCGCCACAGATTGGTCCCATTTGTGGCTGCCTTGCAAAGAAAGGAATAACCAGATTAGGGAAAATAGTGAGCCTCGTATGAAACATATTGTTACCGACCTTGAAAGTTCTAATGATCCAATCAGTTATGCTCAACAAGATCTGCTAGTATGCCTCCTTGAATCTTCATTCGGGTACTATCAACCCCAGACATCAACTGTTTCCCCAGATACCTAGGTTGAAATCCCCATGCAAACCCGATTCGTGGTGACGAGATTTTTTCCTTAAACTTACATATGTCAGGTTTGCCTTCTCCTAGCACGGAGATATGGACATTATATTATGATGGATCAAAAACCCACGATGGAGCAGGGGTAGGATGTGTCCTGCTAAATCTCAAAGGGGATAGATTTTTGATCTCATGCAGGTTAGAATTCCAATGTACCAACCACGTTGTGGAATATGAGGCATTGGTGCTCGGCCTAAAAAAGGTTATCGACTCAAAAGAAGACTTCCTAAAAGTCATTGGGGATTCAACTGTTTCCCCAGATACCTAGGTTGAAATCCCCATGCAAACCCGATTCGTGGTGACGAGATTTTTTCCTTAAACTTACATATGTCAGGTTTGCCTTCTCCTAGCACGGAGATATGGACATTATATTATGATGGATCAAAAACCCACGATGGAGCAGGGGTAGGATGTGTCCTGCTAAATCTCAAAGGGGATAGATTTTTGATCTCATGCAGGTTAGAATTCCAATGTACCAACAACGTTGTGGAATATGAGGCATTGGTGCTCGGCCTAAAAAAGGTTATCGACTCAAAAGAAGACTTCCTAAAAGTCATTGGGGATTCAGAAATCATTACGAGACATGTATGCAATACCATCCATTGTTTGTCCCCGCATCTAAAGAACTACCAACAAGAGGTATGGCGTCTCATAAATTCTTTTAAAGCTTTCAATATCATGTTTGTTCCTAGGTTTAACAACATTGTTGCTGATACTCTAGCTAGTGCTGCAGCTAGGTTCACACCCCTTAGAGATGGTTTTTCTATTGAAATTATGTATAAACTAACAGTACCAGACAACATAACTAACTTGTGTGTGTTCAATGATGACCAATAGATTTTTGGAATTCATGGAAAATGTGGAAGCATTCAAAGACGCGGCTATCGACAAAGAGGAACATGAGAAATCATTACAAGATGAAGCAGATTCCTAGAAGGGAAATCCCTTACCTAAAGGGCTGGCGTCATTGGAAAAATTGTTCGACCTTCAGAATTATTTCAGAGGTCCGCCTAATACCAAGATGCATAGTTCCACTCTCTTGCATGGGAAAATCAACCTCAGAACTAAGTCTGACCCCAAGTACGTTAACTTGCGAACGGGGTGCACCCTAGAGGAAAGACATGCCTTCATTAGTTTATTTCGAAAGTACTGCGATGCCTTTGCCTAGACTTATGATGACCTAAAGAAGTATGATACTCATATTATTCAAAATGTTATTCCTACCAGAGAGGGAGTCAAACCATTTCAGCAGAAACTAAGAAAGGTGCATCCCGCATTGGAACCCCTCATACAAAACGAATTAAAGAAATTGTTGGATGCCTGCATTATTTTTAAGGACAGACACTTGACATGGGTATCTAATCTGGTGTCAGTAAGGAAAAAATCTAGGGAAATATGCATATGCGTCGATTTCTGGAACCTTAATCAGGTGTCAGACAAAGATAACTACCCAGCTCCCTCCATGGCGCAAATCCTCCAAACCATCTAAAGAGCTGAGGTCTTTTCTCTACTGGATGATTCTTCAGTTACAATCAAGTTCTGGTATCAAAACTAGACTGGATTACGACAACATTCCGAACGAAGTGGGGGACATTCCCATTTTGTTGTATGCCATTTGGACTCATAAATGCTGTGGCAACCTTCCAGAGGGCTATAGACATCGCTTTTTGAGGGTTAATGGGTTAGAGTGTGGTAGTCTACCTGTACGACGTCATTGTTTTTTCAAAAAGAAGAAGTGACCATCTGTAGCACTTAAAACATATTTTTGAAAGATGCCAGAAATATGGGATCTCTTGCAACCCTAAGAAGCGAATATTTGTGGTTTCAGAATGAAACCTGCTGGGCCACATCATCACCAAGAAAGGAATCATAGTCGACCTTGACTGCGTAAAATCCATAGCGCAAATCCCTTAGCTGAACACCAAGAAAGGTATGCAATCTTTCCTTGAAAAAATTAATTTCCTTCACAAATTTATTTCACATTTTGCACAAATTGTTAAATCTTTACAGAACATGATAAAGAAAGAAACGATTTTCAAATGGGATTAGGAAGAAAATGAATCTTTTGATCGGATTAAGGTAGCTATCGTCGAAGCACCTTCCCTTTTCAGCCCCAATTTCAGAAAATATTTTATTTTTTACACTTTCGCTTCAGATTCATCGTTGGTCGTGGTCCTCACCCAAAACAACTGCAATCACGACGAACATCCTATATCATTCATCAGTACAGGAATCCAAGGGGCATAGCTAAACTACCCAGACATCGATAAGCATGCTTATGCAATTTACAAAGTAGTAAAACACTTCAGGCCATACATCCTAAAGAATCACGTCACCATGATGGTCCCCCATCTTGCTGTCAGATCCCTCTTTGTACAACAAGAGATGGGGGAGAGAAGATCCAACTGGATGACATCCCTCCAAGAATATAATTTAGAATTTTAACTCTCCCACACTATAAAAGGGAATGGTCTCTATAAACCGGCCGCTGAGGCCGCTGATCATTAGGACACGAAGTCCGATCGACTGGCTCAGGAAACAGAGGGATGGGAACACGAGATCAAAATGTACCACAATGAACTCCTCGGCTCATATGAATCCTCATCATGGTATGCTGATTTAAAACAATACCTAATGCAGGGTCTTTGCTTGAAGCCATGTGAGCTAAACACAGGAGATCCGTCAGGCTTAAAGCCACCTCATATCAAATGTTCCAGGGGAACCTTTTCAGGAAGCATCACCTCAGTGTGTTACTAAGATGCCTAGAATATGATGAAGCTAAACGGGTGCTGAAAGATCTACATGAGTGTAGGTTTTAACCCCGTACAAAAATTAGTTGCATATGAATTCTAAAACACAGAAAATAAAAAATGTGAGAGCATAACACATAAAACACATATACACAGAGATTTTCCCTTGGATCCCAAAACCAAGACTACCAGCTTGATTTTTCATTATGTTCCTTTCAATTTTATAATACATATTTATACATACCGAAGCATCCAATACCATGGACCGAAAACCATCGCGTCCAAAAACATGTGTAAAAATCATGCACAAAATCATAGGTGGGTCCGCCCATCCTAACATAGGGTCCAAAACCAAAATTTTCTGGGGCGTTGCCCCAGACCCCATAAATTGGGGTTACGGGTACGCCTCAAACCCCCTATGACCCTCCCAGCTACACAATTGGCGCAACAAAGGGGGGCTCCACCCCCCTTCTAACCCCCCGGCTAACTACGTGGGCTAGTCGTGGAAAGAATATAACACAACCCAACAATGAGGGACCAACAGGAGGTCATTATGCAGGCGACACCATGGCTCACAAAGTCATGTAGGTATGTTTCTACTGGCCCACTCTTTTCAAAGACACTCATGCCTATTTACGAAAGTGTCTGATTTGCCAAAAGCATGTAGACAGATAGGCAAGTTTATCTGCTCCTCTTCAACCCCTAACAGTCGAGGAACTTTTTCAACAATGGGGTCTAGACATCATAGGCGAGCTCATCCCTAACTCATCAAAGCAGCATAAGTACATACTCACAGCCACTGACTATTTCACCTGATGGGTAGAAGCAATCCTATTGCGAAAAGTTAACGATGATGAGGTAATATCTTTTATTAAGGAGTTTATCATGGACAGGTTCGGTGTTCCAACCTCGTTTTTGATAACGCTACTTACTTTTCATCTTTGAAATTGTATGATTTTTCTCTAGAAAATATCATTATGTTAAAACATTTGGCCAATTACTATCCCCAAGGAAACAACCTGGTAGAATCAACCAACAAGAACCTCATTCTTATCATCAAGAAAACCCTGTTCTCGCAGCAGAAGAATTGGCACAATGCCCTCAGTAACGATCTTTGGGTTGATCGGGTCACTCCAAAAACTTCAATCAACACATCTCCGTACTTCCTAGTCTACGAGAAAGAAGCCATCCTACCACCCAATCTGTATCTCCCCACCCTTAGGCTAGCTCAAGAGTCGCAAGGCACCCCGTGCCCATCCATTCAAAGCTGAATCGATACCTTGGTAAAACTAGAGGAAGAAAGGTCCAAAACTAAGGAGAAGTTCACCATCCACCAAGCTCGGATCAAAATATGGTTCGATAGGAAATCCGTAGGGTTCCACAAATTTGAGGCAGGGGACATCATGCTCAAACGGGACCGAGCTCACGAGGACGAAGGCAAACACACAAAGTTTCAGTCTTTGTGGGTAGGCCCGTTCTAGATCGTAGAAAAAATTGGTCATCACACCTTCAAATTGCAAACCTTGGGAGGGCGAGTGGAACCCCTTCCAGTGAATGACCATGACCTCAAACGTTACTTCACCTAGTAACCCCAGGGTTGCTGGACCCACTTGTACTATAGTTTACCATTGCTTTCATAGATAGTCGTCATTTGCTGTCAGTAAGTTTTGATTGCTAGTTTGATTGTTGTCTTTTGAAATAAAGTTGAGATGATAGGTTAAAGTTAAAGCAACCCTACACTTTGGATCCCACAGATGTTTTCCAGATTCGTTAACAAACCAAAGCTTAAGTCGTGACAAGAGTATTGTGGATCAGATTGTTGACAATGGGGAACTCAATGGCACACACAGGTCCTCATTCATGCCCACATCAGTCTGTCCCAAATGCTTACATGGTCAAAATTCTTGAAGCCATTCTATCTCACCTGCAGTCCAAGGAATGAAAGAGAAACTTAAGAAACTAGTAATGAGTATACATATATCCCAAAAAAACAATAAGGAATCTGAAAAACCAGAAACAACCTCTTTGCAAGTAAAATAAGTCAAGGTCCCTTGTTCGCCCGAGCTTTAAGCCTACATCAAATAAGTGCATATATGCACAAGAAAATAAGTGCCAATAAGCACCTACATATTTTCATAATAAGAGATAAAGTACTAAGAAAGGCTTCCTGTGCAAAGAGGTGAAGCAACGACTCCGCCGGGGTATTGACCAGGCTCACTGGCAGCTGAGCAATGTTTGTGATTTCTAGGTAGTGACTCCGCTGGGGTACTATTCAGGTTCGCTGGTAGCAGAGCAACACTAGAGTATCATGACAACTATACCGTGAATACCTCAAAACTCATACTGTAACTTTAGTTTCCCTTTTGGGTCCAAGACAACAGGAGGTAGCACCCTATTGCGTGTGCAAAGATCATGTCAGGCCAATCAGGACAACTAGCCCAGTTCGAAAAGGAGGCCTGGAATACCATCAGTGGGACCCACAACTCCATGAAGCGATATTTACTTAAGTCCCCTTAAGCAAAGCCCGTAAATGTCAGAGATGTTGGATTATTCTAGGGAATCGCCAATTGTTGTAGATGTTGCAACAACACCTCCAAAAATCCGGGCAACCATTAAATTTTTGGAGCCCCTACACTAGGTCTAAGCTTCGACCCTGCTAGGTCCTGCCCGAAAGGTTTGTCAATGTCAGTAAACTTGAGGAGAAATCCAAGTTTTGTGACTAAGTTAAACCAAGTCACCAGTTCCCACCTTGGTAGGTCAGTCATAGAGTTGGAACCAGACTATCACTAATAATTGTGACCATGGCAACCATTGTGACCACAACGACTCGTGGGTCGCAAGGTCGCGTAGTCACACCTCCATCCTCATAAACATCTTGCGACCTCGCAACCTTCCAGGTCACATAAGTCACAAATTCACAAGGTCGCTTTAAGTACCGTTGATCACTTGTGCGACTATGCGACTATGCGACTCACAAGGTCGCAAGGTCGCGCTGCATACTCACCTCCTTAATCGCGACCACACAACTCATGCGACTTCGCTACCTACGAGTCGCAAGGTCGCATGGTTGCACTCCCAACCCTCATGACCCCCACACGTGCAACTACCTTATAAATAGGAGGACACCCCATCAAATTTGTCAATGCTATGTTGGTTGCACTAGACGCTAGAAGCCCTTCTGACTCGAATTCGCGTGTGTGTCCAACTCCGATAAGTAATAGTCCTCCCTCCTGCAATCATTATTTCTTTCCAAGTGTCACTGTTTGTCCCTCCTAACCTCTGGCTTATTCTTTGCCCTAGGGTTTAGCCTTTTACTTAGCATCCTTCTCATTTTCAGGCTTGATAGTTGGCCCTAACCTTTTCCCCATGCTTGCACCCAGAAGTTTTGCTTTGCCTTAGACCTAATCCCCTCATTTTATTAGAAAGCCTAAAGTTCATCCCTC
The DNA here is from genome assembly GCA_000404065.3 of Pinus taeda. Taxonomy (NCBI): domain Eukaryota; kingdom Viridiplantae; phylum Streptophyta; class Pinopsida; order Pinales; family Pinaceae; genus Pinus; species Pinus taeda. The sequence goes on along the minus strand of APFE031103764.1, from coordinate 56,673 downwards.
TGAGAATGACCCCATCATTACAAAGCCATTGAGGGCCTTCTCTCAGCTTTTCTGAGCCATAGTCACGTGCCTCGTGGCCGTGATACCCTTCCCCACGCGACTTTGCAACTTTGCAACCTCACGAATTCACATCTTCGTGACCTGCGACCACCACCCACTGTGCAACCCTTAACCAGATTTTGCGCATCGCGACCTTACATTCACTATGTGACCTTTGACCTCAGTTGCTCAGTCACATTATTGACATCTGCGACTGTGCGACTTGCATTCCCCACTTCCTCCCTGTCACCAACTAAGTCTCCTTTTATTTTGCGGATGTAATTGATTATCATGCCATCTCTCTCATCATGGGACTATGTTTTTGACATGCCAGGTGATGTCGAGCTTGATTTCATATCCATTTCTTCTTTCGAAGACGAGATGGGTCACCTGACTACTAAAGTTTCTCAAGGAACCTCGGGAAGCGAGGCATGGGAGGCTAATCCAGAAGAATAGCCACCTATCTTCATAGACACATATTGCAACATAAATAAAACCACCAGGCTCTCCTATTATGCAATCTATGAGGAATTTTCTAAGAAGGATATTCCAGAAACACAAGAGGACTTCCAAGTATATATAAATGTCAAGAGGTCAAAATTACATAAAATAGGGAACATCCACCAGTATTCCCGTGCACTGAAACCATCGAATGGATCTTGTAGTGTATAAGTACAGATGACTAGATGATCAGGGGTCATGATGAGGCACCCATAGCCACCATCTCTTATACAAGCATCAACACCTATTGCAAACTGCTTGAGATGCAGCAAATTTTTAACACTAAATGGTTCGCTAGGTTCACCATCCAAACAAAAGACATCTTGAGGGATTGGTGGTAAGAACCTGCAAAATTCCAGGTTAGGATAGACCAGGCTTACAAGACAGAGGGGCTAAGCAAGGTATATCAGTTAATCATTGCAATGATGTGTCGACTATATGACAAGGTAGACTGTGATGGTTTTTTTGGCACGTGGGTTCCCCTCATGTATGCTGTCGCCATGCAAGGAAATAGTTTAATTGGGCGAGCATCGTCTCATCGTCCTTCAGGAAAAACATAGCTGTCGCCCAAATCCCACCCCTCGAGCAACCCTCAAAATTCTATATGTCGTCGTACCTCCTTGATGCTGTCTATTTGAGGTGCCACTTTGAGCACTGGAGCTATAATTAGGACACATCAGTAGCCCAACCTGTTCACTTCCACTATAAAGTCTTCTGGCACATAGCTTATAGAGGCATGTTGGATGTAATATCTGAAACATTTATCATCCCATTATACCAACTGTTGTTCAGGGAAGAACCACCTTGCATGTCACAGAGAGCCATGAGGACTGTGGTTAAAGTAGCTCATTGGTTCCCCATTGATGAAGGAATGATTGTTAGAGTGTTCGGTACTCATAAACCTCCTCACACTCTTCCCAAGTTCGTCATAGATAGGACACTTCTATGAGAGGTCTGTTACCAAATGACATAGGGTTTCTCGAAGGTTTTGAACAAAGGTAAGAAGAAACCTTGGTGGCCTTTCCCTCTCACTATTGGGGTGGTAGTACTAGAAAACTTCAAACAGGTAGAAGTGGAAGTCGAAGAACTAGATGGGAGTCATTTCGTGACCTTGAATTACTGAACATATGATCTCGAGAAAGTCGTAGCTGCCCATTAGAAGAAGGCAAAATTTAGTTGGTCTTATGCCCACACCAAGAAGGATCTCGAGGATGGGATTAGGAATTTGTATAACTCCACAAGAGAAATCAGCCCAAGTGAGCAGTAGGACATAGAAGATGAGCTCCTTAATGATTCCCAAGAGGATGTAAGCCTCAAAGAAATAACACTAAAGGGAGCCGAGGAACCAGGGAAGCGAAAAGGAAAAGAGGTTGAATAACCCCTAAGCGGTAGCAAGGAAGAAGAAGTTCTGCTCATACAGAGAAATGCCAAATTGGCAAGAAAGAATCGAGAACTAAAGAGGCAAAGAGAACTAGAAAGCAAACAATTGCAGGAATTCGACAAACAAAGCTAGAATGAGAAAAGGTGAAAACAAGCGAAAGAGAAAAGGTGGCAGGAAGAAGAAAAGAAAGCGTAGGATGAGATAGAGAGAAAAAGGCAAGAAGATGAGAAAAGGCGGTAGGAAGAAGAAAAGAAAGCACAAGAAAATATAGAAAGGAGAAAGAAAGAAGAAGTTGAAAAGAAGAAGCAAGCAGAAGAAGCTGCAAAGAAAAAACACGAGGAACACAAAAGATTAGAACAATAATTGAAGAAAATGGAGGAGGAACTAGAAAGGCAACAGGCACTGGCAGAAACAGAAAAGAGGTAGGAGGAGGAGGAGCTTAGGACAAACAAGGAAAAGGAAACTGAGGAAAATGAACAAGGGGAGACAAGGAAAAAAATTTACTATGGCTCAGGACAAAGTGAACTTCCTCCTTTAGATGTACCACCCATTACTCCCCTCACTGGTGAACACCTTCGCCTCAGAGAGTTGGGAATCTTAGAAGATCAAGAAGAGGAGGTTCTAGATCTAACTAAAATCACATTTGATGAAGTGAAACTCAAAATTATACAAGAGAGGAAGAAATCTTGCAGCAGGAACCCAACTGACCCATTATCACTAACTACAGGAATAGATATCGTGCCTAATATCACGACAAATACTCAAATGATCACCTCCATCGGAACAACATTCAAGGCTGCCAGAGAACACAACGTAGCTTGGATTAGTAAACAAATTGCAGACTTGCAAAATAGGCTATACGCATCCAAGCAAAGGGCCACTGCTACGAAACAAGGGAAGAAAAGGATGGAGGAGGAAAACGCGACACTCCACTTATTACACACAAGCTCAGCAGAATTCCAAGCAATAGTCGCATCAGAAACAAAGTTCCAGGGGGAGACTATGGTAGTAGTGTATGAAGAAATGGAAAAAGTGGACCACCCTATAGCACCCATCGTGACCATTCAAACTCACTCGAAAGAGAAGGTCGCCATGCTCAAAGAGGCCATGACCACTTTGGATAAAATATATGAGTGGTCTGAAAAGTACCCCAAAGCTTCGGTAGTGGTCCCTAGGAAAGATTGGATCACTATGAAAAATACTAGGATCCAACTTCGTATCAAAGTTCAGTCCAAAGAAAAATTGGCCAAAGATGCGGAGAGGGTGTTGGCTTCCTATAGATAGTTGTTCAGCAGTTTGGAATTAGTGGTCCAACTACATGGGGCCCCCTCCATAGGAGAGATTGGACAGGTAAAAAATCAGGAGGGGATCAACAATGAAGTGTAGTCATTTGTATAGACATACAGACAAGTAGCCTGCACAGGGGATATACCGATCTCAAGAGAGAATATCAAGCATTACATAGTAGAACTAGTGAGGCTCTACACCAAGTTGGTACGTTGAATAATCATATACATGCCAAATGGAACACCCTTCTCCTGGATGCACTGGAGTGCTTACAACGACATAATGAAGGCCAACCAAAAATCTCTCCCATTGCTGCAGAATGCGACATATGGCGAATCTACCTGACAGAAAAGCTCAGGCTCAACATTCCAAAACTTGCCATCTGTAGATTAGTCAATTAGGATGGTAGTCATTTTTTATGACATTGTGTACTACGGTAGCACATAATTCCCTGTGAATGTGAAAGGTCACATAGAATGCCAAGAGTCATATGGTAGATGAAAGGTCATGAGGGAGCCCAAGAGTCAAGGGTAGACCAAGGGTCACTCTTATCTTATAAATTTAAACTCATGTCTCATTTTGAAGGGCTTTTTGCTGAGGACTATTTTGGAGATACATATACATATTACTTGAGAGAATTGTTGTCCTTCTATTCAATACAAGAGTTAATTGTACGTCTTCACTATTGAATTATTCAAATTTCTACGTGCTTGTGCCATAAGTATTTTCCTCACCTGATGGATCGGATGTTCTTGAAAGCTATTTGATGTGCTCTCTCCTCACATGCTGTTTCATACTTCAAATCTGGTTTTTCTACGTATGAATGGTATTTGGCTTACTAACTCCATACTCGTGCCGGTGAACTATTTCTTTTGGTATTAGTATAATTTGTTTTCACTGCACAATTATGTACGCTTTTAAATTGTTGATTGTTGTGAATTGATTTGCAATCGTTAAGCATTATTTATCTAGTACACATAAGTCTTATCTAAAGTCCTACTAACAGTAACTTTATATAAGATTGCGCTGCTTACATTTTGCTATTCATGGTATATATATGGTACACGATATTTGTCAATCATTCTCTTGTGTTTATTAAAGCTTATACATTCGATTAGGTTCATATCCCACCTCCATCCAAAGCTAGCTCTGCAAAGCTGAACATAGTTGGGCACATACCGGAAGGGATCTCAAACACATTCGGTGCAGGCTCCAGTTGGGAACCTACACCAGAGAGATCCCCCTGACTGTTGGTGTAAAATTCCAGCCCATCAATAGGACCTCAAAGCTTCATCTGATATACTAAGTGTGCCTCCTAGAGGACTTTCCTCCTCTTGAAGGAAGATCTAGTAGAGGGGTCAAGAGGAACAACTCCCAATATCCTCCTTAAATACTCAAACTGATCTTTTGGGAGAGGTTTGGTGAAGATATCATGTATCTTCTCTCTTGTAGGTGCATATTCCAACTGGACAATCTGATTTGTAACTTTCTCTCTCAAGAAATGGTACTTGATTGGAATATGCTTTGTCTTTGAGTGATAAACATGATTATTTGACATGCTTATGGCACTTTTATTGTCACAGATAATAGGAATAGGTTGTGGCATAGAAAACTTGTACATCTTGCAAAGTTTTCTTCATCCATAAGAGATGAGTGCAACAAGAAGTTGTTGCTATATATTCTGCTTCAACAGTAGAGAAAGAGAGAGAGATGGAAGCTTTCTTCTTTCTCAACCATGAAACTAGAAATTCTCCAAGAAATAATGCACCGCCACTAGTGCTATTTTGAACATCTACATCACCTATCCAATCAACATCAATATAAACAATTAGTGAAAATTATTTACCTTTGAGGTACCAAAGTCCATAGTCCATTGTGGCTCTAATATATTTGATAATCCTTTTTACTGCTAGAGGATCACTCTGTCTGGGGGCTTCCTAAAATCTTCCAACAATACCAAATTCCTTCATAATTTCTAGTCTTAATGTTGTCAAATATAGGAGGCTACCAATAATATACTTGTATAAAGTTTGGTTCACCTATGGTGATTCATCAACCTTGCTAAGATTGCAACCTGTAACCATTAGTGTGCTCACCAAGAAACACTCCATTCCAAATTTCTTCAATATTTCCATGAGAAACTTTCTTTTTGAGATAAAAATTCCTTTGGGGGTTTGTGCAATTTGCAAACCAAGGAAATAAGAAATTTCTGCAAGCATAGATATCTCAAAATAAACCTTCATATCAACTACAAATTGGCATGCTATTTGTTTTGAATCACTAGAAAATATAATATCATCTACATATACAACCACCACTATTAATTTTCCATTATTAGCTTTAACATACAAATTACTATCAATTGCACCTCTTTTGAAACCACACTTGAGCAAGTAACTGTTCAACTTGGAATACCAAGCTTGTGGGTCTTGCTTGAGGCCATGAAATGCCTTCTTCAATTTGTAAACATAATTAGGCTTATATGATAGTTGAAAACCATTTGGTGCTCTATGTAAAATTCTTCCTAAAACTCTCCATTTAGAAAACCAGATTTGACATCCACCTGATAAACATTCTAATCACTTCTAATCGAGCAACATGATAAAATGTTTCATCAAAGTAAAGACCTTCAATTTGTGCATAGCCTTTTCACACTAATATTTCCTTATTCCTTACCACTTCTCCATGCTGATTCGGTTTATTCCTAAAGGCCTCTTCGAGCTTATGACATTCTTGTTTGTTGGTCTAGGAACAAGCTCCCATGTCTGATTTTCTTGATTGGGTCCAATTTTTCATGCCTATATGCTAACCAATTATCACCCTAGCTTTCTTTCATAATATCCTTTGGTTCCATTATGGATAAAAGAGCTAGATTCACTTAAGCAGGGGGATTTAGTATCTTCCTTCTAGTTTGTACACCTATATTTAAATCACCAACAATTTGATCATCTGGATGGTGTCTTTGCACATACCTTGAAGGATAATTGGCTTGAGGACTGGGGGATATTCATTGTATTCATATGAAAGTGACCCATAGACCTTCTGATCATTGTTGACTATATCATTAGAGTTGGTATTATTGGTTGATTGACTTCAAATTCAATATACTCATTCACTTTGACATCGATCAAATAAAAAATCCTATTTGTATTTTTTTTTAACATCTATATCCCTTGCTGTTCTGAGAGTATCCAATAAAAATACCTTCATCAGCCCTTGCATTAAACTTACCAAGCTTTTCATTGTTCCTTTTGATGTAACACTTTCTTATGAAAAATATTAAATGCTTGATGTTGCAGACCTACAATACTAAAGCTCATAGGGATTCTTATCATTGCTTAGTCTGAAGTGAGCTTTGTTGAGGATCACTATTTTTGTGTGAATGGCTTCAACCCAAAATCTCTGTTGAACATTCCTTTCTTTCATCATGTCTCTGGCTAACTATTGAACTGATCTATTGGCACTCTCTGCTACACCATTCTGTTGTGGAGTCTCTACTATAGTGAACTGCCTATTAATGCCATGTTGCTTGAAAAAATCATCATATTATTTTGAAGTAAACTAACCTCCATTATCAAACCTTATGCTCTTGATTTTACAATTTGTCTCATTTTCACCCATGGCTTTAAATTCCTTAAACTTCTCAAAGGATTCTAATTTTTCTGTCAGAAATACAAGTGATATCATTCTATTGAAATAATCAATAATAAACATGAAATACAATTTACATGTGGTTGATTGTGTTCTTGATGGTACACACAAGTCCATATGTACTAACTATAATGTCTTAGTTGATGATCTCTCCCTGGAGCTGAATGGTGCTTGAGCTTGCTTACCCAATTGAAAATATTTGCAAATAGTATTCTTAGGCATTGATAACTTTTGTAGATAATTGACAACATTCTTCTTTCCCAAGATCACTATATGATCAAAATCAAGATGTCTAAGTCTCCCATGCCATAACCAACTCTCATTAATCTTCGACAAGAAACACCTCTTTTTCTTTTCTTTTAGGACATATACATTGCTATTTTCTCACAACTTCAACTAAAACTTCTCCAATACCTGTAGACTTAATTTGACAATTCTTAGACTTGAAAATGACATCATAGCCTTATCACACATCTAAGACAAACTCAGTAGATTATGCTTCATCTCATTAATAAATAAAAAATTCTTGGCTTTACCTCTTTCATTTGATAGACTGACAAATCCTTTACCAACAATATTACCAAGTGCATTGTTACCAAAGGTAACATTACCTTTTTCAAATAATTTCCATGTCAAAAACTTACTTCTATCTCCTAACACGTGTCTAGAACAACCACTATTAACATACCAATGACTACCTTCATTCTGAACATACAAAACAATATTACATATCTCTAAATTTTTGTTTTCTTTCCAGAATTTTGCCTCCTGGCTTGCTTTCTCGATAAATTGTTCAAGCCTCTTATTCTTAAGTCTACAAACAATTGTTGTATGCCAAAAATTTTGGTAGTTAAAGCATTGAATCAAATTATTCAAAGGATTAAATGGATTGTTGTACCTGGGTCTTCTACTCCTCTATCTAATTGACTGATTGACTGATTGCTGATAATTTCTTCTTATTGATGTGAGTTTCTTATATGATAACTTCACCCTATATTTTGTTGCCTTGTGTCCATAATTTGTGCATGTAAAAAAATATTATAGAAATATATTTTCATATCAAGGAGAAAATCAACTTCTGATGCTTTTTTGGGCTACTCTATGTGTATTTCGATGTTATCGTCCATCATTATTTGTCTTTGATGAGAAAATTTCCTCCTATTTGTTGTTGTTGGTTTGGCTTTGACTAGTTATTGGGATATGTGCTACCTTTATCTTTCTCCTTTTTTGTTGACCCTTCTCTTGCTGCCGCACTATCACAATTTTTGGCTGCTTGAACAAATGAAATCGACTTCTTTCCCTTTGACTATGTTGTTGTGCTAGATTCAGCCTCAATTCTTGTAGAAATTTTGAATAATTTAACACATATTCAACAGAGATTATCCTGATCATGTACTATTGCGGAAAACATACACAATACATAAGCTCCTCTACGTTGATCATCAATATAGCAGCATCAATAACAATAAAACATCAAGAGCATTCACACATTAACACAGTATGTATCCGGGGAAAGCATCTCGCTAAAAACCCCAACTATCTGTATATTAATGATTGAGTCATGTAACATTACACAGCATAATACTTCTCACAAGTATCTCCACCTCTGTTACACACAATACAGCTCAGATCTGAATCAATCACTCGCTCAAATCTCCTTCGCTGCTTGCCTGCCTTCGCTGCTCAATACCTGCTCAAGAACTGATGATAATTCCAAGGCAACCACGTATTTCCTTGGCAAAATCACGTGAGCACAAGCTACAATGTGGGCAAATACGTGAGCAAACTCATTGGCATACTCAATCCCCTGATTGTGCAAGATCTGATGCACAACTATAGTCACAACTGATAGCAATCTGATTCTCTAACACCTGTCCCTGCTGAACTGAACATGCACTGACATGCAACTGATTTAACTGATGTATTCATTAGTTGTATTATGAGTTAATAACTTGTGAATTAATTAATAACTAATTCACCCAACTCATCTCTAGTCTATTCGCCAGTTAGACTAAATACAACCAGTTTAACAAAGCTAAACTGAACACAACTCCATCAACTGCAACTCTAGTCCACTAAACTCAACTCACTTGAGTTCTAACTGAAGTCATGCATGCAAATATTCAACTAACCCATAAGAACCACGTATTTCCTTCTGGGATCTGCATGTACCACATCCGTAGCTCATCCTGAAGTGCTCCAAGAGAATAAGACAAAGTTTATAGTCTAATATTATTATGAGCTAATAATATTTGACTGTTCTATATTTAGACTGAGCAGTCACTCCGCTGTGATCTAAAAATAGAAGTCCATCTATTTTTCCCAACTTGATCAATCATGCATAAACAGCAACCTGCAATCCATAGACATGATCCATATGTCTAAAAATAGACATAGTCTAAAAATAGACTTGCGCCAAAAATAGCCTGCGGGCCCCCTTAGTGAAGGCGACTCTTTTCACTAAGCTCCATCATCTTGTTGCAATCTCAACACTCCCTCTCGACAAGATATGGATTATCAGCAACCCCTATCCTGCCTCGGTGGTACTCGAATTTGCTCCTGGTGAGAGCCTTCGTCAGAATATCAGCATCCTGATCCTCCGTTGGAATGTACGAAAGTAACATGATCCTCCGCTGCACACAATATTTGATATGATGGTACCTGATGCCCTTGCTGCCATATACTTGGCCTTTTGAGCTCCCTGCCCAATCTGCATCCATGAAGCCACATAGCTTCACCTCATCCAATCCATATCCTGATGTGCCTCTCTTGAGCCTGCACACATGCGACTCCACCAACTGCTAGTAACCAGTGGCATCCACTACCTCCGTTGAAGTAGCATCCTCCTTCCTCCAAACTCTAGGAAGGAACGCAGTCTTCACATCCAACTGATGAATGTGCCACCCCATCTGCACCTCTTTGTAGATCCATCTCGAACCTACCACTGATTTCCCCTCCGGTCTAGGAACAATCTCCCATGCACTGTTTCTGACAATAGAATCATACTCTTCCACCATGGCGTCTACCCATGCGGGATCCTCCACACCTTCCTCGAAAGAGGATGGCTCAGTCACAACACACTTGCTCATAAGAGCCATGTATCCAGTGTACCGATCAGGTGACTGTCTCTGCCTGCGTTGGGCTGTAGGTGGTCCTACAACTTTCTCTGCATCTTGAGCCAGTCGCTCAGCTTCTGTCAAGCGCTTTCACCTCTGATGGTTGGCGCTACATGAGTGGTCTCTTCCACTCCATGAACCTCGTCCTGTGGCTCATCCTTAGGAACTAATAGCTCCTCATCCGCATGCAAGTGTAGCTCCCTCTCAAGCGAACACTTCATGGCTTTCTCCTCCTGAAATTTTATATCCCGTCGCACAACAGTTTTACCACTGTCTGGCAACTACACACGATAGTTGTGGGGCGTATCAGTGTACCCCACAAATATCCCAACCTCTGCAGTCGGCTCCAACTTCTTTTTGGCATCCTTCGTCACATGCATGTAAACGTTAGTACCAAAAATCCTCAAATGAGAAAGATCAGACTTCTTACCAGAATAAGTCTCCTCAGGTGTACTCATGCCAAGTATCCTATGAGGACAACGGTTCTGCACATAAACTGTTGTATTGCATGCTTCCGCCCACAAGTGAAGGGGTAGGCCCTGATCATGCAACATTTCCCGTGTAGCACCCACAATTGTTCTGTTCTTCCGCTCAGCTACCCCGTTCTGCTGTGGGTTATGGGGAGCTATGAGCTCTCTACGAATCCCTTCTGCCTTGCAGAAATCCTTGAACTCACCAGAGATGAATTCACCACCATTATCGCTCCTAAGAGCCTTCAACTTCTTCCCCGACTCCGACCAGTGCTTTGAACTCACAAAACTTTGAATATGTCTCGATCTTCTTCTGCATGAAGAAGATCCAACACTTACGAGAGAAATCATCAAAAAATCACATAATACCTATGCTTTGCTATCAAAGCAACTGAGAAAGGTCCACACACGTCTGTGTGAATTCTCTCAAGGATCGTCGTGGCACGACTATCCTTCTCATGAAAGGTAGCTTTCACAAACTTCCCCAAAGTACACCCCTTGCACTGATCTAACTGCGCAAGAGTGCCTTTAGGAAGCCCAGTAGAAACCTGCTGCAGTATCTTCAAGGCTCCATGGTGAAGGTGACCCAATCTCTGTGACACAACTCGCCATCATCCCGGCTCACCACTCCTACCTTGCATGCCATTGCTGTGCAGCCATCTACATGCAATTGATAAAGGTTCTTGACTCGAACCCTTATCTTCCGGGTTTCTCCAGTTGTCTTACTGCGCAGGAAAGCCTTTCAACTCCACCAAACTCAATCACTTGAGTTCTAACTGAAGTCCATCATGCAATAACTCAACTAACCCATAGGAAAAGCGTATTTCCTTCTGGCAGTTGCATGTGCCACATCCG
>APFE031103764.1:4686-41951 GCA_000404065.3 Pinus taeda | reverse complement strand
GTTCAAGAAGTGAAAGATCACATCGAGCATCAAGAAATGAATCCGACCATATCTTGTAAAGCATTGGAAGAAATTACCACTCCCAAAACTCTCAAGATAGAAGGACATATCAAGAAGAAGGTTCAAATAGTGAAATCTCAGGAAGAAAAGTATCAAGAAACATCAAAAGAAAAGGATACTCACCAGGAACCAACCCTAGAGAAAGAAGAAATGAATCCAACCATATCTTGTAATGCATTCGTCGGAATTACCACTCCTTAAACTGTAAAGATAGAAAGACATATCAAGAAGAAAAAGGTAATAGCGTTTATTGATTCAGGTAGTACCCATAATTTTATTAATTGTAATATAGCCAAAGACTTTAATTGCTTCCTAGATCTAGCACCAAAGTGTCAAGTGACGATTGTAAGTGGAGGAACCATAAATTTCTCTAGAAAGTGCCATAATATCAAGCTATCCATGGGAGAATATGTATTGAATAACCCAATGTTTTCCATTCCAATGGGTGGTGCTGATGTTGTACTAGGAGTCCAATGGCTACAATCCTTAGGTACAATAGCTTTTAATTTTCAAGAATGTTTTATGAAATTTTCTTCAGAAGGAAAGGAAGTTGAATTAAGGGGTATCGCAGGGAAACCAGGAAATATAATCAACTTTGATGGAATGACAAAGCTTCTAAAGAAAGAACAAGGAGGCGTAATTACACAATTATGTTTGCTAACTATTCACACATCGAAATCATGTATTTCTCTAGATCTCCAAAAATTCTTGGACAATCATTCCAAGGTATTTGAGACTCCCAAAGGTCTCTCACTTATTCGTGATCATGATCATGCTATTCATTTTATTCTAGGATGTGTTCCTCTAAATGTCAAGCCTTATAGATATCCATATGCCCAAAGGAGTGAAATTGAACATATGGTTGCAGAAATGGTAGAGGTTGGTACAATTATCCAGCCAAATTTGATAAACAAAGGAAGGTATGAATGGAAGAATGGCGAAGCAGGGTGGGAACTCATTCAAAAGTTTATGAATATCCCAATTCAAACAATATTGCCAGAAATTGAAGAGGAAGGAAAAATCATATTGGAACGTGGAGCAGTCATAGAAACAAGAACCCGACAACTACAAAATTAATCAATTTCAGAGTATCTCATCAAGTGGAAGAACTTACCTGCTGAAGATTCCACATGGGAGGACAAGAATTTTATAGAGAAGCATCAAGAACTACTCAAGCGTTGAGGAAAACACTTTTTGAAGGAGAGGGGCATGTTATGCCCCTATACTACTAGTGTAACCCCTTATTGTTATTAGTACAACCCCCTCATTATATTGATGTACTCATGTAGTGCCCATATTGTTATTATTGTGCCCCATAGAAGCCCACTATTGTTATTATTGTGCCCTTACATTATTATTGTTATGTCGGCCCTGATTATATTATGACCCCTTAGACTCCTATATATAGAAAGGAGGTCTTTTCATTTGTATCATCCAAGAATTGTTCATTTGTGTAATGTAAAGGAGGTTTCCCCCTCGAAGAGGCTAAATTCTAAGGAATTCAATTGTCTTTTCTATCTTTTTGTGAGTTGGTTTCATAACACTTTTATTCCTTTGCTGCCTGAGCTTACATCATACTAGGCTTGCATCATCCAACACTCCCTCTTACCTCTACTTTGAACCTTTTGGGGTATCCCCACAAGTATGAGTTGTGAAAAGTTCTCCATTGTAAACCCCCCTCCCACATTTACGCACTTTGACAAGCTCTCCAGGGTAAACATGGTCTAGGTGTCACTATGATATTGACTCAACCTCAAAATTCCAATTATGGAAGTGGGGCCTAGAAACCAGAAGTAAAATGAAATCCCTCAAATACCACAAATAACTCAAGATCCTACTAACCAACCCAAGTGATTAAACCCTGAGTTGGAATTCTTTTTCACTAGGTTTACTCCCCAACTGCATCCTCAACACACTGTGCATGCAGTTATGAAGCTCAAACCACACCTTCAAGCATGCCTGCATGTGGTTATAACCCAAAATTCCCTGTTCTGTGCATGCAACCATGAGATCTATGCCACTTTTTCATGTTATCCTCTAGACCACTGCCTAGAACTTCCAGTAAATTACCAGAGTCATGACAATGATGATAACAATTCTAAACAATCAATGATTGATCAATATCTTGACCAATACATGCCTAATGCAAGATAGACATTTCGTCAAACATATGACAAACATATAAGATATAGGTCATGAATGCATATATGATCATAAAATTTTGAACTTCATCTGAGAATCACCAAGAAGGATCTATGCCCTCTCTAGCTAGCTGCAATAACACTTGTTAGCCCATGCATTCATCAACTATTGAATAACTTTATAAATCATGAACAAGAGCCATAACTAGAGAACATCATATAACTACGCATATAACCCACATATAAATAGAATAGAAACCATGAAAAATCAATCATAATATCACCATAATAACTAGTACAAGCACTCATAGATCACGATAGAAAAATAAATTATATTAACATATGCAAATGCCAACCAAGTTAGGGACTTCCACGTACCGCCTGACCATAGATTGGGCTGAACCAAATCTCTCTTTCATCCAATCACCTTCATGTCATATTCCAAGCATGAATGTGGGATCATAAGAGTTAAACCAAATAAAACTAGCCAGGGCTTCCAGAGGCCAAACCACCTCAACCATCAACCACATTGATATCACTTATATGGTGTAGAAATCACTAACATGTCCAGGGATCTAGGGATTCAATCTCAACCCACACCTCTAGGGGCCAAATTTGTTATAGGGCTCTAGAGAACTACCATCTAAACCCACGATGTCTAGGGACCCAAGTAATTCCAGGGCTCTAGAGATTCTATCCAAACCCATAGCCATAAGGAACCTGAGAACCAATCAAAAAACCAAAAGGGGAACCCACTACATCTTGGCTATCTGTAGCCACCACCTCCCACATTTACCCACTTTCACTAGCCTGCTAGGGTAAACATGAGATGAGGGCTACTATGACATGACTTAACCTCCTAAGTACAATTAAGGAAGTGGAATCGACAAACTGAGACCATGTTGACCTTCCTCTGGAGCTATAGGACCCCCAAGAGCTAAACCACCCCTCCAAGTGCCCAAACCCTGAGTTAGAATGCCTTTTCATTGACTTAGAATCCCAATCGTAGGAAATACATTGCATCCATGAAATTGTAGGCCTCCAATTGCATGCATAAAACTGCAAGGTAGTGAATGTAGTTCTAATGTCTCAGTTCTAAGCCTGCAACCCCATAATCATTGCCACCTTTTCAGGGTTTGTCTTCGTACCACTGCCAAGAACTTAATGATACTTTCTAGAATGATAAATAACATTAAGAGAAGTCCATACATACAAAACTTGATTAAATAATTGACCTATCTAGGCCTAACAATGACAATAATTTCGTTAAACATATTGAGAACATGTAATCTACAGGTCATGAATGCACATTTGAACATAGGGGTCTAATACTTATATGAGAATCATCAAGAATGTCCAATTCCCTCTCATAATAACTGTGATAACATTTTTCAGCTCATGCATTTAATAACCATTCATCAACTAATCAAAACATATCAAGATTCATAGTTAGAAACTATTATGGAACCATGCTTATAACTAGAAAATGAACAACATATGCACCGTGATAAAACAACCATCAAAGCCACATAATAATAAGTACGATTACTCATGAAATACAAGGTGAAAAGAGCTCTTATTAACATATGAAAATCCAACCAAGTTAGGGACTTCCACGTACTACCCAACCATAGATTGGGCTGGACCAATTGTCTCTTTCAATAAATCACCCTCATGCCATATTCCAAGTGTGATCATGGGATCTCATGGAACAAACCAGGAAAAACTAAACTAAGGCTTCTAGAGGCCAAACCACCTCAACCCTCAACTATTGATTCCACCTCACGATCGGAAATCACTAAAACTAACTAGATCGACCTCTACCCAAACTATCTAGGGATCCAATGAACTAATAACTCAACCCTTATCCTTCTAGGGCTCTAAAGAGTTTGTCCAACTGTAGCTCTAGGACTAGTAACTTAATGCACCAAGGGCTCCAGAGTGTTTATCCAACCAAGGCTCTAGGACTAGTTAATCAACCCAAGTTGTTTCAAGGCTCTAGAGTGTTTTTCCCAACCAATGACTCTAGGAACCAGTAACTCAACCCACAAACATAAGGAACTTGAGCACCAATAAGAAACAACTAGTGGAAAAAAACATATGACCATGGCTATCTAGGAAATGGAGAGGCTAGGCAAAAACACTATCAATCCATGAAATCCTCCATGCTAATGACAGATCATAACCAAATAACCACATGCATATACCATGCATGCCAAAACTAGCAAGGAAATCATACATACAACTCCATACTTGCAAATCAATCCATATGTAGTTATTGATCCCATTATCCCCTTGCAATTTCCTACTTTCCTTGCATTCCTTCTCCAAATCCAAAGTATGCCACACTGCTCCAAGAAAACTCTAAGTGTGCAAGAGTACGAGAGAGAGAGAGAATAGAGTGAGAGTGCCAAAGACAGAACTAACCAAAGTCTATGAACTGATCCCTAGAAGTATTTTTATCATTAAGGCCTATATTTTATTCATTTTCCTTCAATTTCCCTCTCATGCAAATATGTGACCTTTCACCTTCCTTTTCTCATAGTTTCCTTTATTTTCATAAATAAATACCAAATAATGTCTGTTTGCATTTGTCAATTTCCTTAGCCACAATAAACAGAAATGAAGACCCACTAGGATGTTTTTCCCACCATTCATCTTGGAATACATGTCCCATGACCTTGGTATTATATTTTTTTACATGGAAATTCAACCAGGGGTTGTTACACTATCCAAGAAATTACAAGGTAAGGTTGAAACCACTATTAATCCAGGAAAATATCCATGCTAGTGACAACACATAACCAAGGAAGCACAAGAATATACCATGCATCCAAAATTGAACAAGGAAATCACACATGTGACCTTTTACCTACAAATTATCGCTACTGTAGTTGTTGATATAACCTTCTCTTCCAATTCCCACCAATTCCTTGATTGTATTTTGCTTTCTTTCTCCAAATCCAAGTGAATGCTAGGGTGCTCCAAAAATACTCTAAGTGTTCAAGGGTGTAAGAGAGAATAAATAAGATCTCAAATCAAAATTGTCAAAAAGATGGAACTGATCAAAGTTGTGAATTGTTCCTCTAGTGCTTTTTTATCATTGATGTCTCATTTTTCTTCATTTTCCTTCATTTTCCCTCTAATTTCCCTTGCGTGAAAGTTTGTGTCTCTTTAGCTTCCTTTTCTCCTATTTTGCTTTATTTTCATAATCAAAAGCCATTTTTTCCCTCTTTGCCTTTGCCAAAATGCCTTTGCTAATTTCCATAGCCATTATTAATAACCAAGTGATGCCCACTATAATGTTTGCCCACCATTCATTTTGGAATACGTGTCCCATGACCTTGGTCTTATTTTTTTTACATGGAAAATCAACCTTGGTCTTATTTTATTTACATGGAAAATCAACTAGGGGTTGTTACAACCACCAACGGCCAATAAAACACTTTATACTACCATGCTTGTCAGGCCATGTTCGCTCGGTCCTCCTTTAGCCGCTTCGACAAGACTTCGTTGTAACTGTGCTCGATTGCTAATTTGCACTAACAATTGGCCTTCTTCCAACTTTATCTCTACAAGTTTGAATTTTGAAGGTACCTAACTTTGACTAGCAGTAAGTGGTGATCCAGGAGGCCATTTTGGAACTTCTATATACCACTAGAAATCTCTTCCAAAGGTCTATCCAAGTAAGTGGTTTCTAACTACATTTGAGATGATATGTTATATAAGAAATGAATTCAAAGTCTCTGCATCTTTACCATATTTTCCTTTTACGTACCTTAATATGATATTCATGCTTCTTGCAATCACTTCTACTTTTGCCTTCATCCTCATAACCTTTTCCATCATTGACAACACATTTCTAACACTTTTCTTCTCAAAGAAATAGGTAAACTTCCTAGGATTTGTTTCTAAATTACATCTATGTTTCTATAGTAGTGGTTCTCCTCAATTGATCATAGCATGATATGTATATAAATCAAATGTTAAAGATTAAGAATTTAACACATGCACCTGTGAGTGGACCAAGTGTTTTTCAAAGTAAAGAATAAAATAATAATAAATTCATTCCGCATTGTAACCTATGAAAGTATTCGAGGAAAATTATTTGAAGAAATTTCAAATAGACAAAAATAGAAAGAATTGGTCCATACATTCAGAGAAATATAAAATAATGTCATACATTTGAAATCGTAAGAGCATAGGAAAACATTCATATACCTCTACTTATTAGGAAATTAAAGTTTCAAAACCATAAATGAAATGATTTCCCAAAATAAGCTCTCTGCGAGAATAAAAAAAATAATTTATGGACTTGAAGTCTCAAAATAAAGTTAAGTTCAGAAATCACAATCACAAAATCCTATTACTTAATCATAAAAATAAAATTCATTTGACTCTAAGGGACTAGGATTGGGCTCTCATGGACCAATAGTAATGATAAAAGGTACATAGAAGAAAAAGAGAAACACAATCAAGTATTGGATTTAGAAAACATGCAATAGTTCAATAAAGTTAGATGAATTGAAGATTGAGAAGAGAGTAGAGAATTGCTTCAAAAGAAAATAAACACATAAAATTGTAGAAGGATTACAGGTGGAATGTACTCCCTCCTTCAACAACTGCCTTTTGATTGTGATTTTCTCCCTTTATAATCTCGTCTTTATCTTTGCAATTGCTTGAAGGTTAGGTATTTCCTCTGTTTTCACTGAATAAAGATCTATTTTTAGAAGTATTAAGTTAGGAATTCATTCTCCAAGTTGGATCCTACCCCAAATATTCTATATTTCCCCTTTTTATCAATCATTTTCAAAAATAATTTGGGGATAGGCCCAAAATTGGCCACGAATATCCTTTTAATTTTATAGGTTGATTCATATAATTTTAGCACCAGAGACTACTTCCAATGTGTTGTTTGTTCTTCTAGATTTGGAGTGATCCCTTATTTTCCCAAAATTGATATTGATAACTCAAGTTGTGATTTTCAAAAGTTCATGACTCAAACATCATTGATCTGCACAAAGTGACTTAACAACTGTTGATTTACTCCACGTAAATATTGGATATATTTTTTATAGTTTCGCCCTAATCATTTGGAATTCACAATTATTTATAAATAAATGGGCTCTTCTCATTTTTTGTGTGTGAAGCAGAAAGAGTCATGAAGCCTTATGTAGCTCACATATATTGTAGTTTTTGGTTTCCATCTCAATTCACAATCATCATCTTATGCCATTGTCTAGTCATCTATGTCCAATAATTTTATTGCAAATGTCACCTCAAAATAAAACATGTTGGCTTCCATGTGTCATAAGGAGATATGCCAAAAGAACTTAGGATAAAATTGATATTATAAATATTAACAATTTGAAAGTGACATGTGGGAAATTATAAAATAAGCTAAGTGTGAAAAGTAAAAGTAAATAAGGCTAAAATCGACTAGGTAATAAAAACAAATTGTGGAGAAAAGGAATGAAGGTAAAAACAATTTAGTAATAAAACATAAGTGTGAGAAGTGTGTGGAGAAAAATTTTATGCACAAGTTCGAATTGTACAAAGGATGTGGTATGCAAAACATTTCACATATCCTTGAAAATGGTGAATTATGGAATATAATAAATGGTTTTGTGTAGAGGAATGGTTCAAAGATATTTGTGTGGAAGTTAGGGTTATGAGGAGGTAAAGGTGTGCAAAGGATGTGGTATGAAAAACCTTCCTCACATCCTTGAAAATGGTTAAGTATGAAATGTAATAAATAATTATGTGCATAGGAATGGGTTATGAAAAAAATTTGAAGTACGGTAAATGTCCCAGAAGAAAATGTGGGTAAATGGCTAAGTAAAAGGAGAAATGGAGGTAAAATAATTATGCATGAAAATAATACTTAGTCATGAAATGGAAAATAGATAAATGGCATGAATAATGAAAAATAATGATAAGAAGGGAATAATTGAGATATGTGGGGAAATAGTGATATCTTTTGCATAAAATTTTTATTTATGATTCAATAGGTCATTGGGTCCTTCTTGTTATCCTACCATAGGTTTCATATGGGGTTCATTGTCTACCCTTATCTGATTCTTCTTTCCTTTATAAGGTGTCCAAAGGTGAGATCAATTAACTCCCTCTATTGGGGAATATTATAGAGGTCATAAAGGGAGACATTCACCCTATTCTTCTTCATATCCTTAATAACATTATAATCTAGTGGATTACTATAAAAAAAAGTTAGGGATTTGGTGTTTTGTGCAGTGGTTGAGAGCTAGTGTTCTGTATATGGTTGGGATCTATTTTATGTGAAAAAATAGTATTTCTTGCAAAGGTTTGGGGTGGCAGCAAATGTTTGAGTAGAGATTCCTTTAGCATGCAGAGAACTATAAATGATTCACATATTTGAAATCATAAGAGCATAGGAAAAAATTCATAGAATCCTACTTCTTATTTGGAAATTAAAGTTTCAAAACCACAAATGAAATTATTTTATGAAATATCCTCTCTATGAGGAATAAAAAAATAATTTATGGACTTGAATTATTAAAACAAAGTAAAGTGCTGCAAGAAAGATCACAAAATATTATTACTTAATCATAAAAATAAAATACATTTTACCGTAAGGGACTAGAATTGGGCTCTCATGGACCAATAATAATGATAAAGGGTACTTACAAGAAAGAGATAAGCACAATCAAGGATTGGATTTAGAAAACATGAAACAATTCAATAAAGTAAGATTAATCAAAGACTAAGAAGAGAGTACGGAATTGATTCAAAAGAAAATAAACACACAATATTGCAGAAGGATTAAAAGTGAAATGAATTCTCTCCTTCAATAACCACCTTCTGATCATGATTTTGTCCCTTTATAATCTTGTCTTTATCTTTACAATTTCTTGAAAATTAGGCATTTCCTATTTGTTTTAACAGAATGAAGATCTATTTTTAGAATAATTAAGTTAGGAATTCATCCTCCAAGTGGGGTCCTACTCTGAATATTCCATATTTCCCCTTTTATCAATCATTTTAAAAAATAATTTGGTGATAGGCCCAAAATTAGTCACGGATGTTCTTTCAATTTTCTAGGCTTATTTCTATAATTTTAACACTGGATACTACTTCCAATGTGTTCTTTGTTCTTATAGATTTCCAAAAATCTCTCATTTTCCCAAAATGGTTATTGATATCTCAAGTTGTGGTCTCTGAAAGTTCATGGCTTAACCATTGTAATCTGCACAAATTGACTCAACAATTGTTGATTTACTCAACATAAATCTTGGATTTTTATTTATATTTATATTTATTTATTTATTTTATTATTTATTATTATTATATTATTTTTTTCTTTTTCTGTATAATTCCACCCTAATAATCCCACATGCATTATGGGAGGTAATTCACAAAGATTTATAAATAAATGGGCTCTTCATATTACTTGTGTGTGAAGTAGAAAGAGTCATTAAACCTTATGTAGCTCACCCATATTGTGGTTTTTGGTTTCCATCTCATTGCACAATCATCATGTTATGTCATTGTCCAGTCATCTATGTCCAATCATTGTCTTCCAAATGTCACCTCAGGATATGCCATGTTGGATTCCATGTGTCATAAGGAGACATGGAAAAAGAACTTAGGATAAAATTGATATGAGAAATATTAACAATGTGAAGGTGACATGTGGGAAATTGGAAAATAAGCTAAGTGTGAAAAGTCAAAGTAAATAAGGGAAAATTTGACTAAGTAATAAAAGATAAGTGTGAGAAATGTGTGGAGGAAAAGTTTATGCACAAGTTAGAGTTGTACGGAGGATGCAGTATGCAAAAAATTTCACGCATCCTTAAAAATGGTGAAGTATGGAATATAATAAATGGTTTTGTGCAGAGGAATGGGTTAGAGAGGTTTGTGTGGAAGTTATGGTTTTGGGGAGGTAATGGTGTGTAGAGGATTTGGTATGAAAAACCTTCCTCACATCCTTAAAAATGGTTAAGTATGGAATGTAATAAATAGTTATGTGTAGAGGAATGGGTTGTGCAAAATAATATGAAGTGGGGTAAATATTCCACACAACTTGGAAAATGTGGGTAAATGAATACAAGTAAAAGGAGAAGTGGGGGTAAAGTAATTATGCGTGAATGTAATACTTAGTCATGAAATGGAAAATAGATAAATGGCATGAATAATGAAAATAATGATAAGAAGGAAATAATGGATATATGTGGGGGAAATAGTGATATCTTTTGCATAGAATATTTACTTATGATTCAATAGGTCATTGTGTCCTTCTAGTTCTCACACCATCTGTTTCATATGGGGTTCACTGTCTACCCTTATCTGATTATTATTTCCTTTATATGGTATCTAGAAGTGAAATCAATATGAGGCAAAGTATCCTTGGAGCTTCTGTGGCCAATCCTTACTCGTAACAAACTATATGCTTCTGGTATGTCATGAATTATAATGTCACCTGATGAAATTTGGGATTGGAGGATATCTTGATCAAGACATCCTTAAGTTAATCTATGACCTTGACCTCTGACCTATCTAGCTGAATGATTTTGGTGTTAGTCATTGTTCGAACAAAGTTTATTTTCTGGTGCATAAAGTAGGGCATGACATTATAACAGGCTCCAAAGTCAACAAGGAAATTTCACACATTGTGGATAAAATTTCAAAGGGCATGAGGAAAGGTGGGGCTTGAGACTTAAAATAGAATTTGATGCTAACAATTTTTGCAATAGAATCAACAGCATTTGAGTTGTTGTGTGTTGCAGGAGTATTTTCCCCTAAGGCTTGAGAATTAGCAATGGGTTTTTGTTGGGTTTGATAGGGTTTAAAAGTTTTCACAATTAACTGCCGCTGTTGGGAAATATTAGAGACGTGATAAAGGGATTAATTTACTCTATTCTTCTTCATATCTTCGATAACATTATACTACAAAAATTTGCTATCAACAAAAGTCATGGATGTGATGTTTTGTGTAGGGGTTGAGAGCTTAGTGTTCTATGTAGGGTTGGGATCAACTTTAGGTGAAAAATTAGTATTTCTTGCAGAGGTTTGTGGTGGTAGCATTTTTCTAAGTAGAGATTCCTTTAGCATGCAGGGAAGTATCAAGTGTGTGTCCCTTACTACCAAGGTTATAATTTCTTAGGGTTTCTTACCTAACATGGAATTCCCCTAAAGAAACTTCTCCATTTATCTACATATTGATGTCGACTACCCAATACCATAAGAACGTAGTTTCCCCTTTGATGAATTCTCCCTCAAAGGTGTTAGGTTTTCCATTAAATTCTTGAGATGGATCCTTAGATAATAATGAGTTCTCCAAGAGATGATTGATAACTAATATCATAGAATTCACCCTCTAAGGACAAGTTTTCTTAGAGTGATTGGCATGGTGATAGGAACAAAATTTATCCACGACAAAATTGTCCATGTTCTAGTTGATGCTTGTGCTCTTAGTGGGTTTAGCTTAATTTTTGGTTCTCTTTTGGAAGGGATGGAAAGGCCTATGTCCCATTGAACTTTACCCTGGATTATTATTTAAATTGACTAACTCATTTGAAAGGTCCATAACTAGTTTGAGTACACTTTCAAGATAGGTAGCTTATTTCTCCAATAGTTTTGTCAACATTGAACCTTTCTTCCACTAGTCTTGGAATATTTTTTGGGTGTGTTTCCCACCAAGGATAATATTTCTTCCTCCACATTTATGGCTTCTTCATAACTATTTTCTAGATCGTTCTTTCCTTCCCTTTTAATAAATATGGCTACTGAAGGATTCAAGGATGAAGTATAGTATTCTATAACCAAAGGGTTGATAGGTTTATAATTTGTAGGAAACTTATTTAGAAGAGTGGTGAAATGTTGATTGAAATCCTTGAGGTTTTCATTCTTCTCCATATTGACTACAGTGAGTTCTTTGAGAGGAGTAGCTGAGAATTTTTATGTTATCAAAATCCTAGGGAAATCATTCTAAATTGCATTCCAACTTGCTACGGAAGCCACAAGAAGATTATAATACCAAGTGGATGCTTTATTTTGAAAGTTATAAGGAAACAAATATAGAACATGTCCACATAATGAAAATTAATAAGGCACAAATCTAAATGGAATTTTTTATATGGACTTTTGGGTTGACGACTTCATTAGGGTGTCAAATTTTGGCAAGAACCTCTTACGGTGTCTAAAAAAGTCATGAAGGTTTCCTTTGAGATTCAAGGCCCATTGGTACATCCATACAGGATTTGGTATTGCTAGACATTCTATTTTCTATTTCATATTAATAGTATTCTTCGTCAAAGTTGGAAGGCAAATGGGTAGTAGTAGGTGAAACAGAGGAATTTGGATATATTTGATAAAATGGTTAGGGATGTATTGAAAAACATGCTCAATGAGGTCTTCAATAGAGTGAACCAAAGCACTATCTTTGGTGATTGGTCTTTTGGTAGCTCTTTACCTATGGAATCAAGGGGTTATAGGGTTTTTTTCAATCCACTTAGTATAAGCATAGTAATATGTCTAAGGGAGTGCGACTCAATCGAAGAAATGAAATATGGTGGTCCATGAGAAGTCTCAATTTTATCAGGGCAAAAAAGAGTATCTGTAATTGGTTTCCATTTTAGGATGCTTGGTATGGGTGAGAGGAGTATATAACTACTTTGTGGGATTTTCTTTGCCAGGAATGCATGTGAGCTATCAATGAGTATTTTTACCAGACATACAAATAGGGCCTTGCTTCTAGTGCCAAATTAATTGTTAATAGGGATATATGACCCAATAATAATTACGATGGGTTCTCACACTATTTGGAATGAGAGCCCATTTAGATTCTGGCTCAAAAACCTTAATTTTTGGGTGTTGTGAGATATTGAAGGATCATCACAATAGAAAATATGAGAATTAACCTAACAACTATATAATTACAAAATGAAACTACTGTAAACTAACTATATACTCAAAGATAAATGGGGATAGCAATAAATAAAAAAATAAACATTGCAATTGTTGAATCAAGAAAATAATTAGTTGATTTCTTGGCACTTACTGTTTAACTTATTAGAGAAACTAAAAAGTAGTCAATATTTGTTCTAATCAATATTTATTAAATAAAGTTGCAACAAGGAAAAAGTGACAATGTGATAAAAACTATCTAGTTCATAGAAGATTTTATTCACTAGTAGTAATCAATCTCACAGAATACACACACAAATGAATCAACATTAAATTGATCTCAAGAAAAATCACAATATTTTCCAAGTCAAGAATTCTTGCAATTTCCTACTTAGGCTTCTCAAAATTATTTTTAAGTAGGTTCCAAAATACACTAGCTTCCTAGATCCCATCTTTTAAAACCTACCAAAATTTCCATAAAATTAGAAGTCATTTTCATTACAAGTTTCAAAACATTTATAGATTGCATTAGTAACTTCCTCCTGGGACTTTTAGGCTTCCCTAGGGTAGTTACTGTTGGCTTACTGGGGCCTAACCTAGGTTCATAGTTAATTTAGCCAAAAAAATTCCAGTACTACTGGCCTTTTCGGCAACAGCCACGGAGCGCGGACTGAGGTCTCATCCGAAGTAGTATGGGAGGGTTCTAGAACCAGGTTTCTGCACCCTGGAGATGTCAGATGAGTTCGAGTGGTTCGCGGTTTGACCCTACGTGCAGGTTGCTTCACACACTTTCCTGTCCTTTGCCACCTAATATACTGCCTTCGTGCAATCCTACCCAGGGGCTAAGCATCATACCCTGTGTTATTACCCAAGATATTACTGGTATTCCAGTGTTAGTTGATTATTTTAGCCTGCTTGCGTGCTTTAAGTTATACTTAACAACATAAACCATTCATATAGGTGCACGTAGTAAATAAACAATATATTTGCAAATTATCAATCATTCATTAACTTGAGAACAGGTACACAAAATGATAACAAACTTCTCTTTATTAATTCCTTCCTCGGTTATAGACTCGACTCTACCCTGCGCACTCAGCTGCAAGGGTTTGCGCACTTAGCTGCGAACTACTAGGCCTTTGTGCACTTAGTTGCAGAGCCTTCTCCTAATCTATGACCCAAAGACACACTTTACTTAGTTACTTAGACTCTTTCCTCTCTGCCCCTTCTTCTATCTACTTAGAGCCTCGCTCTATTTATACAATCCCATGGTCCATGGACCATGGGTTGGTCTATCCAGCTGACATTACATTACAAAACTAGGGTGGACAACCTTGTGAATCTATCATACTTTCACACTCCGTGCTCGCAATTCGCAGAGCTTTACAATAATATTGGGTCAAAACTTGGGCTTTGAGTCCCAAAACATGCCTTGGGGGGAATTCCATGCCGAACTAGCCCCCAACACAAACATCATGACTTACCTTCGAGTCACTCTATCGGCACGACGATATTTGCATGGATTCCCTCCAACTATTCTTGAACTGCACAGAGGTCAGTAATGCACTGAGTTGTTGCTTGTTGGATCTGTTGCATATGCTATTTCGAGACCTCTGTGTTTGGGGTGTTTCGCTACATCAATGTATGCATCCCCTGTATGTGCATGAGCTTGCCTTCGATGTCTTCCATGATGGTGAAGTCCTCATCGATCCAAGGCTGGACGCGAACTTTTAGGACTGCCTCCTTATATCGTGCCACATCCACCTGCTCCTTCAGTGCTTTAGCCTACTGCATCCTCGCAAGCCACTGGGCGAGGACCACTGTCTGTGTAGATCCTCAGACACTGTCATACCGTTGTTGGATTTCTCACGCATTTGTCTTTAAGCGTTGGATGTTGGGGTCCTCCTGTAGAGTTGTGAGGACCTCAAGTGATTCTTCCAACATGTTGGTGTAGTCTCGCACTGCACCTCCGATTTCCTCCAATACTACTGTGATAGTGCTAGCGCGCTGTTCTCTGACATCTAGGGGAGTGGATGGCTTGGCCTTTAACCGTAGCTCAAT
Source organism: Pinus taeda (assembly GCA_000404065.3). Lineage (NCBI taxonomy): Eukaryota > Viridiplantae > Streptophyta > Pinopsida > Pinales > Pinaceae > Pinus > Pinus taeda. The sequence continues at coordinate 26,805 of APFE031103764.1, read as the reverse complement.
GATCTGAAGATTCAACTCCAGCTTAACCTTTGTCATTTCCTTCTTGGCCTCACGGACTCCAGTTGCTAACCTATGGATTGGCACCTCCACTGGTATATCTGCTGGGATGGCTAGCTCTGGGATGCTTTGGCAAGCATCATTTATCACCTGCACTAGCTGTTGATTTTGTGACACCGATTTGTCATGCTGTAAGTTGAGTTGTTTGATATTTATCTTTTTCTCATTAAGGACTTGGAGCGCGCGACTCTCCCTAGCACATAGCTCTGACGTTATCCCATCTTGCAATAGATATAATGTCTCGTACGAAAGGGCAGCTAAATTCACACTGAGACCTTTCATCGTGCTAACCGAAAGCTTTTCGACCTCATTTGATGTCACTAAAGCCCCTTCCGGAAACACTATTGTGTTCATCATCCAGGCGCACAAAATTTGTTCTGCTGCTGTGGATTCGATTGTGAGGTTGGTCAAAAGGGTACAAACCTGAGGGGGCGTGCCTGTAAGTCTTGCGACTATGCTCTAAGGTCCCCCAACACATTCTGGTGCTCCTGCATGAAATCTTGGAGAGCCTCATTTTTGACATCGCGCACTATCTCGCTAATGTCATGCAGATCACCCTCGGTTAAGGTGATCAGGTCGATGGACAATTTCGAGGCCTTAACCTTCTTTTGTGATCCTGCTCAGTTTGTTGGGTGTTGGCGCTTCAACTATGTGGATGCGGTTTGTGGGTTCGAGCCTCCTTCTTCTGTTTCCGCTTCCTTTGCTGTCTTCCCATTTGAAGGTGTTGCTTGGCCCTCGCCCACATTTGCAGCTGCTTCCTATGCTGCTGTGACCTTTTCCTTCTCGACTGCTTTCTGTGTCGCATCCCGCGCTGCCTACACTTCTGTTGTTGTTGCTTCCTTTCTTCATTTTTCGGCCAACTAGGTGATGTGCAGCTTGACATCATCTTTCTTCTTTTGCGCTATCGACTTCTCAAGTTTTGCAATGTCTGGGGCGCACCATTCTAGTGGCCATGCCTCCAAGACATTGAAAGTGGTGTCGTCAGTGGCTATAAAGGGTAGCTTTGTCCACTATTATGTCGGATCCTTGTGCACCTTGAGATATATGTTATGCATATTTGCCTTAAATTCTGCAAAACTCTATAGACTGTTGTAAACCGTGGGCGAAAACCACGGCTTATGATTGATCCACATTCGGATGTTCATCTCCATGAGCACACATAAGATCTTGCTATCGCGTATACTTGTAGCATCCTTCATAGCCCAGAGCGAAGCATATTTTGCGGCCTCTGGTAAATCTCTATCAATTATGGGGAATTGACTGTCCTCTAGCAATTCCCTAGCTACGAGCACTATGGAAAACAACAACCATGCATAGTGGAAGGTTTTGCCTTGCTCTTGGGCTTCGCGACAATTCTATAAAAATTTCGTGTAGAGGAATTTGGACCAGTTAAACTGGACCCCCTCCATGCACTACTCAGCTAATGTGACCACTGACGTAGGTACCTCGTCGGTGCGGCACTTGAGCATAACTTTGCCTGTGAAGATTTGGGTTGTTATGCATACTGATTTGTCCTTGATGCTGGAGATGGCATAGTCCCTCTTCTTCTTTTCCATCTTGTACTTCTTCTTCATGGCCTCCGCGATGGCCAAATCACTGCCCTTTCCTTCCGATATGGCTGCGGGGTCTTCTCCTTTGTATGGAAGCTGGGAGACGTAATGAATCAAGTCGGCAGTGATGGGGATGGGCTCCTCTAGCCATAAGCACCCATCATGTTCCAGGAAGAGCAGCTGCCTAATGATGAAAATGGTTATTAGGGCATGGTGGAAATGCGGCACCCAAAGTAGGTTCAACAGCTTGGCCTTCTCCACTCCACGCAACCACTTCCACGACTCTAATGTTGTCACCACCCCCATGATGTTCTGCTTCATTAGGTTTATAGTCTCAAGGTGAGGGAACTTCTCATGGTTAGCGTGGTCCCAATCTTCGAATTTCATGCTCGGTACGCGGCCCAGGTGCGTGCCTTCAAACAATGATGTCGTTTGGGAGGAGAGGGGTCTGGAGCAAGCTCTTAGTTTCATCTAGGTCCTTGGGCACTTTGGCCTTCCCTTTTCATAGGGGGACATAGGCAGGTAATTTTGTCGCAGAGTGTGTAGGCTGAGTATCCACCTCCATGGCTTCATCTTGTTCTTCTGTGATGGTAAGCTCCTGCAAAACTTCTTCTTCTTCATCTGTTTCTATAGTGACAACTTCCCCTTCTCCTCCATCGATAATTTGCTGCGTAGCTTGGATATCCGCGATCCCTGTGTTCAGGTTGTCATTGGAGTGCTTTCTTTATATTGTCATTCGTGCCTTCCTGCGCTTCCCATACAGCCTTTACCATGAAACAAAACTGGTCTGGATATTCATTCCCTACTCCTTTCAACACTATCAATTTTATCGCGCTTGCCATGTTGAATTGTGGTGGTGGCAAAGGTGGTGTGGGAAAAGACAGGGGTGAAGATGGTGAAACTGGTGGTGGTGCAGGTGGAAGTGGTATGCACGGAATTCATTGCTTTATCAAACTAATCACACTTCCTGGTGAGACCTTCATGAGCTCTTCCTTGCTTTCTCGCGGAGGTGAAATTAAAGGGCTAGTTTCTTGTTCTGTGCTACCTTCGTTTCTGTAGATCCTCCCACTTTGCGTAGCCCTAAAGATCAATTTATTCACATAACCTGCTTTTCACACAATAGCATTTTAATCCAAGTGTTCAAAGATTTAACGTACTTACCTCGCAGTCCTTTGAGGAAGCGTCGCTCGACCTCGCTATAAATGACTGAAGTATCTACTACGAACTCGGTGATAAATCCTCCTATAATACAATCGAGCCAATGATCCATAGCGTGCACAATCTTATCTTCTTATGCTTCCAGTCTGCACACCAACTATGGAATTCACACAATAGGTTTGTCGAGCCTACACCTTCCTTGACTATTTGCTAGCTTTACGATCCACTCATACAACTCAGAGGGGAAGGATGTAAAGAAAATTTCATGGATTTCCATATATAAGTAGCAACCTAACCACTCTTCCTTTGATAATCGTGGATTCCTATTTTCCTGCACTACGAACTCATGAATCTTCTTGTCCAACCACTCTTCAATTCCTTTCTTTGTCGGATTCCAGTGATATGACATCAGACATCTCTATGTAGATCCTGGTCCCGGCAACGGAACCATTTGTTGGTTTATTGGGGCCTGACCCAGGTTCAAAGTTAATTTAGCCAAACAAATCCTGGTACTACTGGCCCTTTCGGCAACAGTCAGCGGGGCATAGACTGAGGTCTCAGCTGAAGTAGTATGGGAGGGTGCTAGAACTAGGTTTCTGTACCCTGGAGATGCCTGATGAGTTCAAGTGGTCCATGGTTTGACCCTCTGTATAGGTTGCTTCACACACTTTCCCATCCTTCACCACCCAATATACTGCCTTCACATAGCCCTACTCAGGGGCTGAGTGTCGTGCTTTGTGTTATTACCCAAGATCTAACTGGTATTCCAATGTTAGTTGATTATTTTATCCTACTTGTGTACTTTAAATTATACTTAACAACATAAACCACACTAGTTGGTTCGAAACGCGTCGACAAATGTCTTTTTCATGTGATTTACGCTGAAGCTCTTCTTATAAATATGACTAATCACAGAAGCCTCAATTCTATAACATAAACCATTCATAGAAGTGTGCGTAGTAAATAAACATTATATTTTCAAATTATCAATCATTCATTAACTCGAGAACAGATACACAAAATGATAAGAAACTTCTCTTTATTAATTCCTTCCTCGGTTACAGACTGGACTCCACCCTGCACACTCAGTTGCAGGGGTCCGCGTACTCAACCATGGACTACTAGGCCTCTGCGCACTCAGCTGCAGAGCCTTTTCCTACTCTACGATGCAAAGACACACTTCACTTAGTTACTTAGACTCTTTTCTCTCTACCTCTTCTTCTATCTACTTAGAGCCTCACTCTATTTATATAATCCCATGGTCCGCAGACCATGGGTAGGTCTATCTAGTCGAAATTACATTACAAAACTAGGGCGGACAACCCTGTGACTCTATCATACTTTCGCGCTCCGTGCCCGCAATTCATGGAGCTTTACAACAATATTGGGTCAAAACCTAGGCTTTGAGCCCCAAAACATGCCTTGGGTGGGATTCCATGCCCAACAGTTACAATATTTTTAGATTCCTATTATTTTAATATATCAAGAAATATAATTTGTAAATGCATTAGGAAATGAACCATGCAACTGCTACGAGATGATTGGATCCTCAACTGGGACCCCCAATATTTCATGAAGATATACTACCCATATTTGATAATATGAAGATATCATTTTTATTGTGCTAGATCACAACCCTTTCATTGTGACATGGTACTCTGATGTGTGATAGGAGTGTTTGTACATATTTCTCAAATGAAACCATGAATGAATTGAGGACTATTTTTTGTTTGGTAGGTTCCACATGGTGTTTTTTGAGGTTGTCCTTGGTGAGCTTGTTGGTGATGACATTAAAACATATCTCCCTGACATTCAACATCTATTATAGTTCTCCCTCAAATTATTCATCTAGAATTTCTTCTCCCTCAACCCCAATATCTAGCAATGTGTTCATCTTAATTAATCTTTCATCCGAGGAGTAATTATGTTGATATTGAGCCATAGATATAGATATGTCTCTCTTTGAATTTTCTTGAACCTTCAAGGCCCTATTGACAATAAGGGAGTCATATGTCAATTATTCTTCATTGATTCTAGGGAATTCCTATGGGGCTTGGGGGAAATACTTAGGTCATCATTATAATTGATTTATAGCTTCCATTACCCTTTATAGTTGAGTACCTATTTTCTTAGTTGATTCCCAATGTGATATCATCTTGGTGGATATTTTTTGAAGTTGTTGGGGGTATGTGAAAACTTATTTAACCATTTATAGGACACATGCACTTCAAAATTTCATGCTTGATAATCCTCCACTTTGGTACCCTCCTAATTTAAAGTCTTATTCTAATCTTTCAACGCTTTAACTTGTTGTCCCAATTTTTCTACATGGACATCCTTTAGCTTCAATTGTTTTAGGTGGTATTTCAGATTTCCCTTATTAGCTTGAGAGAAGGTTATTCTTGTGAAGGCCATGGCCAATGGCTCTTTCTGGGTGTCTAGTTTGATGGAACTTATTCATGGTGGCTAACACCAAAGACAAATGAGGAGTTTGTGATGTCTTCTCCTCATGTTCCACTATCACACTCTGATCAAGATTGTATCAAAATATTCCCAAGTTAAACACTTTGCTTGTCTTAGTTGGTGTGATGCTAACTTTGTAATTGATAAAATACCTCCAATAAATTTAATAGCATCATTCAATATACTTTGTTGAAGATATCCTATAATAGCAAACATTTACATGGAATATTTTGAACAAAAACCCCTCAAATCCTTTCCTTATTCCCCTGAAGAAGGGAAAATATTTGTCGATGATGTTTTCAAAAAATAGAGTCATGGTAAAGTCAAGCTTGAGAAATTTTTAACTCACATTAATAGTCTCTCAAATCACATTAATTTACTATTGAAGTAGAAACGGATAACAAATTACTCTTTCTTGAAATCCTCTTATCCAAAAAAGATGGGAATCTTAGCTCCAAATTTTATAGGAAGAAAACCCACACTAAAAGATACCTTCGCGCTAACTCTCATCACCATCCCAAGCAAAAATTTGGAATTATTAAAACCCTAACTACAAGAACCCTCTAGAATTTCTAACCCTGAGCACCTAAATCATGAACTAAAACACTTTCGACAAGTCTTTGAGCATAATGGTTATAATGTAAACATCATTAAAAAATCCATCCATCATAACCTTAAGAAAAATAAACAAATAAAACCTTTGACATTCCCAAAATCTATTTACCTTACATAAAAGGAACAACTGATAAAATTTCTAGAATCCTAAACAAGCACAACATCAACATTGCATTCACTCCCTCTAACACTATTAGGAAAATCGTAGACTCTGCAAAGAACCCTATAAACCATAGACTTCAAAAAGGGGTGTACATAGTCCCTTGCTCATGTGGAAAACAATACATAGGTGAAATTGACAGATCACTAAACATTAGACTTAAAGAGCATGTTGCTGACATATCTAGAAACAGAACATCAAAATACATTCTTGTAGAACATGCTTTCTCCTCCTCACACTACATTTGTATGGAAGAACCCAAACTGGTAATCAAGGAAGAGAATTACCTAAAACAAAAAATTAAAGAGACCTTAGAAATTGAAAAGAGAAAGAAAAATATAAATTGTGATGATGATGGCCTTATCATTAGTAATTCCTGGAAACCCTTAATAAACCGTACCCCTCTTAACAACCAATATAATTTTAACATTAACTCATAAAAGTTTTAATCATGTTAAATTAATTGTTTCAACTCATACTGATTTTTCATTATTAAAATTAAACAAAAAAAGTTATTACTTAATAGCTTTGATAAAAGGTAGGATACATAGTAGTAATAAATTGATAATAAAAATCATACAATTAATAAAGTGTCAATTTAATAAATAAGAAAATTGTATTCACATAACAATGTAACATTAAACAATTATCCTAATTAATTAAAATAAATTATATAACCCTCATAACATCAAATCAATTTAATAAATAAGAAAATTGTATTCACATAACAATGTAAATTAAACAATTATCCTAATTAATTAAAATTAATTATATAACCCTCATAACATCAAATCTAATAAATTTAACATTAGCTTATAATTTACAAATTAACTTTGATTAAAATATCATATCATAAACTTCAATTAAATATTTCAACTCATAATACATAATTAAGAACAATTAAATAGAAAAATTGTTATTATAAAATAATCTTTAGCCCACTTCATAATTAATTATATATACATATTAAAATAATAAGGAAACGTATAATTAATAAATAATCAATATAAAAGAAATATTATTCACTTACCAAATTAACATCAAATAATTATATCCTAATTAATTAAATTTATCTCATAAATAACCTTAATAAATTACATTAAGAATTAAAATTAAAATTGTATCAGCTGACTCCAGAACACTCACCCACATCTATCACTGTACATATCCTTGCAATCCTTACCCTAATCCACACCAATCTTCTCAAGAATATGGGTGTTCCTTTGAAGATGGACTCACATAGAAGTTTGAAATGTTTAATAAAAAACTCTGAACAAGTTATTCCACAAACATTTTTTAAATTTGACTCACTTGTATGGATTCTCTCTTTAAAATAAAGTCTTGGGACTAGATGGGTTCACAACGGAATTCTTCCAAGCTACCTGTAGCTTCATAGGGCGAGATATTCTGGAAGTGATGGAAGAATCTTGAAGGACACAAAAGGTACATCCCGGTCTCAATTATACTTTTATTTCCTTAATTCCTAAATCAACCCACTCTGAGGATCTACAGAGTTTCAAATCTATTTCCTTTTGTAATGTCATTTATAAAATTATTTCCACCATTATCGTAAAAATGATATAACCTCTTTTTCCCAGTCTCATATCTCTGGAACAAACTGGTTCTGTTGAAGGCCACCAAACTCTTGATGGAATCATCACTTCCCAGGAATTTTTCCACTCTCTTAAACAACTTAAAATTCCTGGTATGCTGATCAAGCTAGACTTATCCAAAGCCTATGATCTCCTTAGTTGGTACTACCTCGTCAGTTCTCTAAAGGCTTATGGTTTCAATTCCAGACGAATCAATTGGGTCTCCTCCCTCATTTCTTCGTCGGTCTTTTCGACCCTACTTAATGAGTCCCCTTCCAAAACCTTTAATTCGTTCACAGGTATTAGGCACAAAAATCCTCTGTCTCCCTTTATTTTCATCCTAGATGTATAAGGTTTGGGAAGATATATCAAATCGACCTCCCAATCCTCTTATCTAAAAGGACTTCATCTATGGGGTAATGATCATCTCCCCAAAACTCACCAAAAAACTGTGGATGATATCATGTTTTTTTTGTAAAGTCTCCGTCTGTGAAGTTTGAAAGTTAAAATATATCCTTCATGATTTTATGCAAGCCTTTGGAACCTTGATAAATAATGATAAATCAAACATTTTTTTTTTCAATACCTCTGTTCCCACCAAACCTTCATAGATTTCTCCCTAGGTTTTAGTATTCGATCCATGCCAATAAAATATTTGGGTATGCCTCTGGTTGTCAATTCCTTAAGAACTACTTGCTGGAAATATCTTCTTTAGAAAATCCAATCAAAGCTCAGTGGGTGGGATTTTAGGGCCCTAAATCTAGCTAGTAGAGTGATTATTCTTAAATTTGTTTTACAATCCATTTCGATTTATCAACTCTTGGGCATGGAAGCTCCCAAATCATCGTGTAATGCCATGGCATAGATTTTCAAAAACTTCCCCTGGAGAGGAGCCCAAAAGGCTAAGAAATGTGCCCTGGTTTCCTGGGCCAATGTTATAAAACCAAAATTGGTAGGAGACTTGGGTCTCAGAGATTCATTGATCCTAAATCAGGTTTTTGGGGCTAATTTGTGGTGGAGATGGTTAAGGGGTGGCTCTGACTTGTGAAAGAATATATGGACTAGAAAATATAGAATGTCGAGCTCATTAGAAGGAAAATTAAGACATTCAGATACCCCAAAGGGATCATAAAAGTGGAATTTGGCATCCAACAATAAATATATCATAAGGTACTATATATTTTTGGAGACCAGGGATGGAAAAAGTGCCCTTTTTTGGTAACAAGCAAGGAAACAAAGAGGGGAGTTGTTCAACATGAAAGGCCTAGGGGATATCTTCCTTTTTACGAGTAGATGGAACTAATATTCGGTGGATCAATTATGGAGTCCTAAACAACATCATTCATTCTGGAGATGATGGAAAGGCTAACAGGATTGGATGAACTCTACAACAACCAACAAATGGAAAATCCTCAAAAGAGAACTCCAATCCAAGAAAATTGTGAAACAAGAAGGCCATGATATCCTTAGATGGGGGCACTCCACCAAAGGTATGTTCAATATTCAAGAGGTATACAAATTAGCAGCAGAAGAAACCCAGGATGACCACAACACTATATGGAGAAAGATAAGGACATTGCACCTCTAGCCTAAGGTTGCACACTTCTTGTGTCTTGTATGTCAAAGAAGAATTCTCACCTGGGATCAACTACAAAAATGCGGAATTCAAGGGACATCATATTGCATTATATGTGGACTTCGAAATGAAGATCTTGAAAACCTTTTGAATACATGATCCTTTGTTTATTAGTTATGGAGTAAGCTAGGCCACCTCTTTGGTTACCTAGACCGTGACGAAAATAGTATCAAGGAATCTATAGAAATTTGGAGAAGCGAGATATTTTTGAGCCCAGTCCTGAATCATGCTTGGGGAGTGGCAATTGTATTTCTCCTCTGGACAATATGGAAAGAAAGAAACAAAAGGATATTTAAGGACTAATGGTTATCTCAGGAGGGAGTATGGAATGGGATTGTCCAAGATATAAGAGAAACAATTGTAGCAAATCAATGACATCTGCATGACTGACAGGTTACCCCTTATGAAGCTCAAATCTTTGCCTCCTGAATCTATCCCCGCAAATGATTGCTCCTTCTTCCTAGAAACCCATGGTCTCCCCCAAATCCTCTCCAATTCATTACTATGTTCCCCTAAAAGGATTCTTAAAGCTAAATTTTGATGGGGCTTCCAAAGGAAACCCTGGCGAGGATGGGTTTGGAGGTTTATTTAGAGACTTGCAAAACCAAATTAGACTCATCTATGCAACAGACTGTGGCTATGCTAGAAATAATGAGGCATAATTTACCACTATCATGCAAGGCCTCCTCATAACTAAAAGAGTAGGTTACAAAAAATTGGTGATAGAAGGGGACTCCAACTTGGTGATCGAGGCTATTAAAAAATTTAATCACAAATCAAGTAGTGAGAATATTAGTCATAGTTGGAGGACTCCCCGATCGGTACAAAACATAGGCGATATTCTACCTTGGTTTGAATATATCATACCTTCCCATGTTAGGGGAGAAATAAATAAAGTAGTAGATTTCTTAGTGAACTGGGTTTGTTTAAATATTAGAAGGATTTTGGATTCTCCATGGTCATCACAAGACCTTAGAGAAGATATGGATAGTCTAAGGAATATCTTGGATCACAATGCTGGAGATAACAGTGATCCTAACCAAGTTATGAATCAGAGACCCCCGTTGGGGTGTGAGTTGACAGTAGGGAACCTTTGCGATCTATGCCATGGAAATCACCTCGATAAGAAAGGACAACAGGTGGTCATGTTACAACCATAACACACTTGCTCTCAACTGCAAGGTGGAACCAAGCATGCAGGTTATTAATGGTGACTCGAGAGGATGAAGGGAAATCTCCTTGTTGGGGTTTTACGTTAATAACTTTGAACGAGGTATTGCTATTGGAATGGTTACAGATTTTCTAGAAAGCTTGGGGATGAACGTGAAGGCACTTCATGAGGTTTGCCACCCTAGTGCAGAAAGTTTCATTCTCCTCCCTATGGTCAATGACAACATGTATGTTCTTCCAGTGTGTTCCTCTTATACTCTTTCCCCTACGATTCAAGTCCATATGATATTACATTGGAGAAGCATTTATGAGCTGATGTATGGGGTTAGAAGGAAAGTCATCTGTGAAATTTGGGAGGAACATGTTGTTTTTTCTGATGGGTTGTCTGGATATTGTAAAATTATTTTTGTATGTTACAAAATCTTACTTTCTCAGATCGGCATGTATTTGAGGTCTACACACTGGAATTTAGTACGCATATCTTGCATGGATGATTGTATCTATTATCTTTTTTTTTCAATGAACCTGCTGGCATTTAAGAGAAGGGATATCTTGCATAAGGATAAAATCGAACCAAATTTTTGTTTTGTCTTAAGATGGCTCAAGGAACCCTAGGTTGACGTTTTTTTCCCCTCTTGGCATACCCATCTCATACCCGTGGGAAAATGTGTTGAAAATGGCAACAAGAAATGCTAAAAATAGAAGTGCTAAAAATAACACTGCTAGAAATAGTAGTTCAGGTACTAGTGTTGGACATAGCAATAAGGAATGAAAAATGGAAGTGATAAAAATAGCATTTCTATAAATAGAATTTTAGGATGGATTCCAATTTTAGTTAGTCCCTGAACTAAAATTGAGAAGTGAAATTCGAATTTGATTTTAGCAGTTGTTTGTAAAATAATTAATTAATTCATCTTGAGTTAATTAGTTGGAGAAAATCAAACATGAAGTCTATGTGAAGACATGCAACAGTTTCTCCATTGATTGAGGAAGTCAGGATGGGTTGTACTTTGATTTGTAATTAGTTAGATCAGTTAACTGAGTTAAGTCCAGTTAGATTAGTTCCAACAGTTTGTGGAATTAATTGTAAGTTTAGTTAATTAATGCATGCATGCATGTAACTACTGCACTTCAGATAACTGAACATTCTCTCATAAATAACTCATGCATGTCAGTTCAATCAGAGACCCAATTGAGATCAGAGGAAGGGACAATGTACTATCAGTTGGAGGATTTTTCCTATATAGGAAACTCATCCATGCAGAAGGAATTATCTCCTTCAGGATTGCGTAGTTACTTCTGAGTTTAGTGAGCAGTGTGAGAAGTAAATTCACACAGGTGGAAACATTGGACCCCAGGAGAAACTATGCAAGGAAATAGGAGGCTTGGAGGGCAAAGGAGAAGGTTTGTGAGAAGCCTTTGACTGTCTATGAGCAACTTTGTTTGTTTGCAGAGAGAGCAGGATAGCTTGTGAGCTGATTCTTTTTGTAATCTGAACATATTTCCACTTGTATGATAATATAGAGATTGGGATTTTAGGCAGAGTCTTTCCCCGAGTTATTCTTCTGTGTTTATGTGTGATTGATTTCTCATTCTCATTCTCAGTTATATGTGCTCTATTTGATCTTGTTCATATTCGATTAAGATTCCGTAAAGTTTGTTGTAGAAGTAGATCTTGTATTTTGCTTCAGTATATTGCATAATCTGTTGATCTACAGTGGGAATTTCTACATGGTATCGAAGCAAAGGTGATCAAAGGAGAGAACAATATACAAAAAGGGAGAAGTTCAAAGTTTGAGGTTCCTGAATATAGAAATCAAATTCTTATCACATCTCAATTTCACCAATGGCGTTCAACAATTTAAGATTTGAGTATGCCCTTGATGGCAGCTCGAATTATATATCCTGGAAGGATTGCATGGAAGAAGTATTAGAGGATAACGGTCTAAAGGACTTCATTGATCAAGAAGTCCCCAAGCCCGCAGCGGCTAACGCTATAGAATTGGCGGAATGAAAGAAATGTGTGGCTAGAGCAAGGAGAATCCTTCTGGAGGGAGTTCGAGACCACATACTCTTGAGTCTCCATGGGAAGGAGACACCTTTTTCGATGTGGAAAACATTGAAAGATCTATATCAAAACAGCAACGATCAGAGGAAGTTGGGGCTGAAAGACAAGCTTCAGAAAATCAAGTGCGAAAAGGGCGACATGATCTCTACATTTCTGAACAAGCTCACCACCTGCAGGGATGAGCTTGGAAGTGTAGGGAACATGACAGGCAATGATGACGTGGTGAGTCTTGCACTCCTCGGTCTTCCTAAGAGCTGGCATAGCTACCAAGTCTCGATAAATGGAAGAGAGAAACTGCCAGATTGGGAACGACTTTGGTTGGATCTGATGTGGGAGGAGAAAAGGAGAAGCACCAGAGATGGTTCTTCATCCAAGGAGGATGAAGAAAATTGCGCCATAGCGAGTAAGGAAAAGAAAGGGAAGGAGAAGGATTCTCATTCCAAATCAAGTTCTTCCTATGGTGGGAATAAGTTTGACAAATTGAAAGTGTGATGCTTTCATTGTCATGAGGTGGGCCATTTTGCTACAAATTGTCCATTGAAGAAATCCAAGATGGGATCCAAGGAAGGATCTGAAGGTGAGGCATTGCCCTCACAGTTCAAGTTGGATTTCACCCTCTTTGCATGCATGGTTTCATCCATGGTGGGATGTGGTTGGTTTCTTGATAGTGGAGCTTCATTCCACATGATCGACAACAAGAGTTTGTCCAGTACCTTGGAGGAGAAAGATATCCAGATAGTCATAGAGATGGGTAATGATGAAAAGTATAGTGTCTCAGGAGTAGGCACAGTTGTTTTGTAGAGGGAGCATGGAGCTCAAATTACCTTGACAGATGTCAAGTATGTACTAGGATTGAGGAAAAATTTGGTGTCGATCGCAATGATGGAAGACAAAGGCTATGATGTAATCTTCAGTAAGGGAAAGGTTTTCCTTTGACACATCACCATGAGACAGGTGAAGCAGATTGGTTCATGAGTCAAGAACTTGTATGCTCTTGAGGTTCAAGATGCGTGAAAAGCCTTGAGGAGCAAGGAAATTGATGGAGACTTGGTGGTTGAGGGGGAGAGTACATTACCTCTCAACATGCAGCGCCAGAAGAAGTCTCAGAAAATTGTGAAGGAGCCACAATTGGTGAAGCAACTTCAGGATTTTATGGAGTAAACACAACTAGAGAAGCCGAGAGGAGATCGAGTGGAGGCATCTACTCATGTAGAGACCTCCAGTAGGGAGAAATTTTGAGCCATGTCGGTAGAGGGATCACATGCATCCATACCTCCATGTAGGATGTGGGGCAATGTGGAGTGACAGTCCCAAGAAGGCTGGAATAAGGGCAGGATCATTGAGGTACCCAACCTCTTTGATTAGACCTTGCTAAGGGAGCCCCGATGAGGAGTAGCAAGACTAGCTGAGTGGGTAGAGATAGATTCGGATGGAGCGACAGAGAGAGCTACAGTGCAGGAATCCCAAGACAGTGCAGAGCTAGTAGGCTGCAACAATGCGAGAGGCACAAGAGTGTTGCACTAGTACACGATGACACAGAGAGGTGTGCAATGGTGCGAGATGCGTGGAGTGTTGTAGCAGCTTCGAGGTCAGAGAGGGAGCACTTGTCAGTGACAGATGGAGCTTCAGCATCAGAGGATGTTTCTAGCCCAACAAGGAGGTCAGTTGTGAGTTTTTTGTTTCTAGAGTTGTTGGAGCAACAAAACTTGGAAGAAGTGTTACATGCAGAACATTCCAAAGGTTCAGGATTGGGTTCGAGTTGAATGCCTTTCTTATTGAGAGGGAGTGTTGAAAATGGCAACAAGAAATGCTAAAAATAGAAGTGCTAAAAATAGCACTGTTATAAATAGCAGTTTGGGTACCAATGTTGGACATAGCAACAAGGAATGAAAAATGGAAGTGATAAAAATAGCATTGCTATAAATATCATTTCGGGATGGATTCCAATTTTAGTTAGTCCCTAAACTAAAATTGAGAAGTAAAATTCGAATTTGATCTTAGAAGCTGTTTGTAAAATAATTAATTAATTAATCTTGAGTTAATTAGTTGGAGAAAATCAAACATGAAGTCTATGTGAAGACATGCAACCGTTTCTTCATTGATTGAGGAAGTTATCCTTTGATTAAAGGAGACCAGGATGAGTTTTACTTTGAGTTGTAATTGGTTAGCTCAATTAACTGAGTTAAGTCTAGTTAGATTAGTTGCAACATTTTGTGGAATTAATTGTGAGTTCAGTTAGTTAATGCATGCATGCATGTAACTATTGCACTTCAGATAACTAAATATTCTCTCATAAATAACTCATGCATGTCAGTTCAGTGAGAGACCTAGTTGAGATCAGAGGAAGGGACAATGTACTATCAGTTGGAGGATTTTTCCTATATAGGAAACTCATCTATGCAGAAGGAATTATCTCCTTCAGGATTGCGCTGTTACTTCTAAGTTTAGTGAGCAGTGTGAGAAGTAATTTCACACAGGAGGAAGCATTGGACCCCAGGAGAAAATGCGCAAGGAAATAGGAGGCTTGGAGGGCAGAGAAGAAGGTTTGTGAGAAGCCTTTGACTGTCTATGAGCAGCATTGTTTGATTGCAAAGAGAGCAGGATAGCTTGTGAGCTTATTCTTTTTGTAATCTAAACATATTTTCGCTTGTATGATAATATAAAGATTGGGGTTTTAGGCTGAGGCTTTCCCCGGGTTATTCTTCTATGTTCATGTGTGATTGATTTCTCATTCTTAGATATATGTGTTCTATTTGATCTTGCTCATATTCGGTTAAGCTGCCGCAAAGTTTGTTGTAGAAGTAGATCTTGTATTTTGCTTCAGTATATTGCATAATTTGTTGATCTACAGTGGGAATTTCTACAAAATGTTTGTTTATGGCCTTACTACTTTTATATGAATTTCTGCTATGGTATACTTACAAGTCTAAAATTTTAGTGGGTGCACCGAGACCTTAAGCCCTTCAATTGCCTCAAGATGGAGGTCTTGGATTTCTATTTCACGGTCTCATATCATTTTGGTGTTTGGTCGAAGAGAAACATGGTGAGCCCCTCCTTCGGCAGAGGAACCTTGACTACTGGAGGTCGTGGGTGTAATAGAAATGTAGGTTAGCAACAGGGAATCATCCAACCCCAACCACATCCAGTTAAGGTAGGGATGCAAATCCACTTTGAGCCTCATTCGAGAATCTACCTAGTCATACCAGATTAGGAGGCAGCCTTAGATTTGTTAGTTAATCTCATGCTGGGAAGCATAATTAAACCAATAGGAAGCTAATTCAGATTTGGATATGGAGAAATGGTGAGACCTGGTGTTGAATCTTGGACACTCCATAGGTGAGTCCTCCAAGTACAAATAGATTGTTTATATTTACTGTTTGATGAAGAATAGTGTGGAAAGAGATCTGACGACTCCTTCAACTGGTCCCTCCAAGACTGATCTTGGACTCCAGGAAATTCATAAGGAAGTTTAGCTTATACAATTCCAAATTTAGCAATAGAATCCCTGCCTCAGTCGCATAGAGAAATGTATTCCTTGTCTCCCTCAGATGGAATTACCTGGTTCGAGTGTGAAAGACCCATCATCTGTGGACTTTTCAAATGATTAGTATCTTTTGTTCATAGTTTTGGATTTAATATTTTCTCTATATAGATGAAGGCTTTGTAGACTTTGATATTATGATTTAGTTATCTATATTTTAGGAGAATTAAGGATACTCAGACATATATAGCTTTGCTAGACAGTCTCAAACTATTATATTTTTGGATGACTTATAATATGGTTAGGTGGCCAATAGATTTGGTTTCCTAATGGGCAAGTTGAGGCCACCTAACCATCAGAATATGGATGTAACCTGCTTTTTTGATGAAAATGAATGAAAATGGTCCTTCCAAGCTTACAAAAAAAATGTTCATGTACATCCATAAATTGTCCATGTATGAAAATATATAAAGTATGTATCACATGTGAATGTTTTGTATGAAATGGGCCTGAAAATCTACAAACTATCCACTCTAAGTACCACCAGAACTTCTATGTGAGTTACGTCGTGTAAAGTAAGTTTCTGCAATTTAGTAGTGCAATACACATTCAAATTCACTGATTATATCATTATTTGTACAAAATAAACAATATGGAAATAAATGGGTTGAACCACATTTTTAATTACATATATGAATCTAGTAACCCCAGTCGAGTCCAAATGCAAGTCAAATAGAATGGGGTTTTGATGAATTTGGGTTTGGTGCTCCCCTGCCTATGGATCAATGATTGGGACCTGCATCGATGGACCCACATCGTCAATGCCTCTATACCCAGCATCCCACTCATGTGTCCACATAACTATGACATCAACAATACTCTACATATAGTCCTATGTACACAATGGAAAGAAAAAATTATAATTAGTTTACGAATTAATTAGCATAAATGCATAACTTAAAAAAATAAAATGTCGAAATATTAGGAATAAAAAAGTTTACCTCAACTTCTGGTCCATGTGGTTTTACATGGTGACTCTCCTCCATATGAGTGCTATGAGGTGGCGGTGGAGGAGAATCCATGGAAACATGCTCTGGTGGAGGATGGCCTAGATGATCAACTACCCCCTTTGATGACCTCATATGCCAATCCATGTAGATGGGTTGTGTCTAAATGTTATCACAAACTTATTAATATAAATTTAATCTAATACGAACTAGAAATTAATAGAAATAATAATTTGAAAATAAGACCCAAAAGTTTCATATATATATAATATAGTAGTATATATATATATATATACCTGGTCTGTGCTGTCTGTGCCGTGCACCCTCCAAGTGCCACAGATGGCATCATGATACATACCTGCATATAACAAAAGTTGGTCAAAGGGTAAACTCGTGAGAAATGACTCATCATATAAAGGAAATGGCAGGTCATGAGGCAATGGTGGTGGTCTCCTAATCTCTCCAATTCAACCTCTCTCTTGTGTAGGATGTACCAATTGTACAGGATGGAATTCCTCCTTACACAAGCTATCTCAGCCTCCTCAAGTGATGCACTCTAGCTCTTCTTTCCCTCATGCATTGATCTATAATTGTTTTCCTGAGCTCAAAACACACAAATTCTCGCTACTGCATGATCATGTCTCACCAAGTTTGTGCCATTCTCTATATAGAATCGAACTTCTCTTGAACTCAAGTGAACTGTCTTGAACAATGACATATTCATGCTATCTGCAATAGTATCCCTGGTCTCAACACCGAGATGCAGTGACTCCTCTAGCTTTGTTGAAATACCACTATCTGAGATGGTAGTGGCAAGAAAATCGAAGATGGTGGTACATGCATAGGGTCCCTACTAGCCCCCTTGCAATCATATGTATGTCCCAAGCCAACTCCATAATAATGAGATCCGATATCAATGTAATCCGACCTTGTTAGGAAAAATATTGAGAGGAGGAGGTGAATCAATATTTTTAATTCACTTTAAATTTCAATTTCACATTTAGAATTTTGTACACTATTATTATTTAGACAACTTGTGTGTACGTGACTTTAGTGAATGCAAATTGCATATATCTAGATACCTAATTTTCCATGTGTTCCATCAGATGTTTATCTTTAACCAGTGCATCATTAATTCATTATCCATTTATTAAGTAGTAGAAATGAGTAGTAAAGAGTAGATAAATCATCAACACATAAGGAATCACATAAAGACATATGGATACTGATATTTTAGGTGGAAACCCAATGTGGGAGAAAATCACCATTATTGTCATCTCTATCTTCTTCTATTATTATAAGGAAAATATTCATTACATCTTGTACTGGTGCAGACCCTTACCAGCACATAGGCACCCACCTATAGGAGGATACAACCTTCAATTGTTCTCCAACACCCATTGGAAGGGAGTTACAACCCCCTAATCTTGTTCATTGGCTTCTATTGTAAGGGAGCTCCTAGTCCCTCATTAGAGGCTACAAAACTCAATATTTTTTGGACCACGTTTCATAATATTACATATCGGATCGACCTATCAATTAATTATCAAAACACACAGGCCACCTTTCATCAAATTTTCACATTGGACCCACACCCAACATTATGCTCAATACCAAATGGAAAAATGAATCCCATAGTATGAAATACAATCACTAAATCACGACTGAAAATCAATCACCAATAATTTGAATCATTGATGCAACTGAATCACTAAATATTGAACCAACCCCAAGTTATCAATTAACCCATAATTGATTAAATCAAGTCCAATCAAACATTCAAGATAATACTCAACCATTCACTAATAAATCACATTATTATTCATCACAAAAACAAAGCATTGTCACTAAAAAACCTGATCAAAATCAACTTCAGAATATATATGAGACTTTTTTGAATCATACCCACGTATATACACATTTCCTACGCATAACACCTGCGTATGGATCTCAAATCACTGAATATTGAAAAAATGTCAAACTGAATCATTGTATCAATCAATGAATCGATGAATCATTGAAATAATAAGTCATAGAAACAAATAATCACAGATATATCAATATTGAATCATTGAATACCCAATCATAATGTAGCATCATCATTGATCAATATACCAAGCTTCAACCAAATTAATCCAATCAACACTGCCAGAAACAAACCATCCTGATCATGACATCATTGACAAACGATAGCACATAGAACAAACATCATCAACTCTCATCACCAATCAACAATTGCTAACCCTAGTACATATATGCGACTTCCATAAAACAAATCTACGTGTGTATGTGATTACCATGTATAACATCCGCATATAAATTTCAACATACTGAATATATTATCACAAAATTTATACGTGACAATATTGAACCATATCCACATATGTAAGTGACAATACTGAATAAAACATGCATACAAATATTATACTATTGAATCAAATCTTCGCTGCAAATCATAACATCTGTCAAACCTAGATCTTAGTGCACATACTGTTAAAGTTGCATATCACTACAAACACATTCATATCATACCAACACCATAGATACAAATATAACAAACACAAATAGACTAAGCAAGTATATTTGATGCAGGAGCATTCAACTCAGAAATATCATTGTATTTCAGTAGACATAGGGGGCCTTGTGTTTTAAATAAGTTGGTTTCCTGAGCATTAAATTAATGTAATTAATAGGGTTTTCAATTAATTTTGTGAGAGATATTAAGAATAGGAATTAATTAAGTATTGTGAGGCATATTTGTAAATGTTCTTGAATGTTGGAGAACTTGAGAGATTTAGGCTAGTTAAGATTCCATAAGGATTGAGAGATTTGAAAATCAATTGTAAATATTAGATTAGGAATTGGTTTCATGATTTTAGGGATTAAAGAGAATCCTTAGGATTTAATTGAGTTGTTGAGATCCCCAAGGGATCATTGAGAGATTTTAGGACTTGTTGAGTAGATTAAGGATCTGAACCAGAAATGGGTTATAGAACCTTTTGTATAAATGTAAGCCTAAAAGGCATAGAAGAAAGTTAGTTAGTCAGAGTTAGTTCGAGAGTTAGTAGTTAGAGAGTTAGATAGGGTTTGATTGTAAGCCTATGGGTAGGAAAGGAAAAGGCCACTAATTAGAAAATTAGGCCAGAGAGAGAGAGAGAATCATTATGTCATTATTTGTTTATATATACACAGAGAGTTAATTCTGAATTGTGCAAGTGTGGATTGAGTAATTGAATGCTAAATTGTGTGTGAGTTAGAGTATTTTCATAACATAAGTGTGCAGGGAATTTGAAAAAATATGAGAGAGATGAAGTGTAGACAGGAGTGTTACGGGTTCACAGACAAATGGTATTGGAGAAAATCCTTAATGGTTACAACGAAGGGAGAGCTGTAAGGTTTCCTAAAACCTAAGGATTTATGAAGGAAGTGTAAAAGTGCGAAAAAGTGAAGTAACAGAGCAGAGATCGAGATCAGAACAATTGAAGACCGTAAGGTGAGAACAAACACACAGACATAGAAGTAAGAAGACTATTACACGGTGAGACGTAGAAAGAATTAACAGCAAAGAACGAAAGTTGTTGGATCAATCAGATCAACGAATGAGAGTGAGGGAGATAGATGACTAGGATTAAGTTACGCAAAATAAAGTCAATAAATGAAGAGATTAGATGAAGCCATGTGTTATTGGACAAAGGGTAGTATTCACAAGGGGTAAGCAGTATCTCGCGTGCTCAAAAGGTCGTAAATGGCATTTGGAAAATTGATACGATCAACTTTAGTGGTTGACACGTAGCACAGGATGGAAAGAGAAAACCACTTTTCTCACACGCTCTCAACCTGATATAGGTCGTGTAAGATTTCACGCAATATTGTGTGATAGTCATTAGATCAAGTGGGATTGATCAATGATGGAGATCATCCAAGCTAGTTGGTGAGCGTGTGACGCGATAACCATTGGATATAAAGGAATGAGATCGACAACAAATTTAATGCACTAAGGAGAGCATCGATATATGTGCAAAGGTTTGTGGAATGTCATAATGGTAAGGTTTAATTATGGGTTATGACATATTTCTATTATATAAGAGTTATTGTTGGCTTATTGGGGCCTGACCCAGGTTCAGAGTTAAGTTAGCCAAAAAAATCCTCATACTACTGGCCCTTTCGGCAACAGTCCGCAGAGCACAGACTGAGGTCTCACCCGGAGTAGTATGGGAGGGTGCTAGAACCAGGTTTCCATACCCTGGAGATGTCTGATGAGTTCAAGTGGTTCGCGGTTTGACCCTGCGCGTAGGTTGCTTCACGCACTTTCCTGTACTTCGTAGCCTGATATACTGCCTTCGCGTAGCCCTACCCAGGGGTTGAACATCGTGCTCTATGTTATTACCCAAGACCTCAATGGTGTTCCAACGTTAGTTAATTAGCTTTTCCTTCTTGAGTGCTTTAAGTATACTTAACAATATAAACCATTCATACAGGTGTGCACTGTAAATAAACAGTATATTTGAAAATTATATCAACCATCCATTAACCCAAGAACAGATACACAAAATTATAACAAAAATTATCTTTATTAATTCCTTCCTTGGTTATAGATTCGACTCCACCCTGCGCACTCAGCTGTAGGGGTCCGTGCACTTAGCTGCGGACTACTAGGACTCTGCGCACTCAAATGCAGAGCCTTCTCCTACCCTACAACCTGTTAGTGTCGGTCTTGAGCCCTCCATCGGTGATCAAAAGATCTTTGCATGTGCATAGGTAGGTGTCTCATCAGCATCAGTTTTGCATCCCGTTAGGCATGCCATAAAACTGATGGAGGAGCTGGTCCTTGTTCCCTTCTTGGCTTTGCTGGATCAGACCATATCATTTAAATGAGCTTGTGTTACACTTGTTTTATTTTTGTCTTGAAATCCCAAGTCTTAGGTCTAGGGTTTTGGTCAAAAATCACTGCAAGGTCATGAGTCAAAGGTCTAATAGTCCCCAGCAAGCCGGAAGGAGGTATGTAAATATTTTCCATTGATATTTTTTCATCAGGTACAGCGCATTTATACCTTGGATTTAAAAACCCTGTTTTTAAACCCAAGGTCATGTGAAATTTGCAAAAAATAAGGAAAATTTTCAAAATTCTTCAAAATGCCAGAAATAACCCTGGTCTCCACGCC
>APFE031103759.1:0-27441 GCA_000404065.3 Pinus taeda | reverse complement strand
TTCTCTTACAAAATGATATTGTGTGTCTATATGTTTTAACCTTGCATGATATACAGGATTGTTCCCCAGTTTGATGGTACTTTGATTGTCACATCTGATCACTGTAGGTTTTTGTTGTCCTTCACCAACATCTTCAAGTATTATTCTGAGCCATATAGCCTCACAGGTGCCACTACATAATGCTTTATATTTTGCATCAATTGAAGACAAGGAAACTGTTGCCTGTTTCTTGCTGCTCCATGATATAGCTTTTGATCATATGTTGAAGATGTATCTAGTGGTGGATTTCCTGTCATCTGGATTTCCAGCCCAATCAGAATCAGAATGATCTGTCAATTCAACAATACAAGCATTAGTATATTCAAAGGACCCTTTTTGCAGCTATCCAATGGCTTTCATGAGGCTTAGCCATGAATTGACTAAGTATGCTTATTGCATAAGCAATGTCTAGTCTGGTGGTAGTGAGATAATTCAGACTTCCCACTAATTGTCGATACATTGTTCCATTCACCACTTTTGTTCCATCATCACTTTCTAATTTGATATTTTGTTGCAATTGAGTACTCACTGCTTTACATTCATTCATATGAAATCTCTTTAGTACTTCATTTGTATATTTTCTTTGTGTGATTATGGTTCTTCCTTTATTTCTCCATACTTCAAGACCTAGACAATAGTGCATTTCACCAAGATCCTTCATCTCAAATTCCTGTGATAACTTTATTTTTATATCTGTAATTAATTTATCAGCACTCTGTGTTATTATTAGATCATCAACATATATAGAAAGATACTATATCCCCATTCCTGTCTGTCTTGACATACAAATTAGGATTATTTTTACTCCTTTTAAATCCTTGCTGAAAGAATACTTTGTCAATTTTCTCATACCAATATCTGGGGCCTGTTTTAGTCCATATAAGGCCTTCTTTAACTTGCATACAAGATGTTCTTGACCCTTCTTTACAAATCCTTCTGGTTGAACAAGATAAATTTCTTCTTTTAAGTCACCATTTAGAAAAGCTGATTTTACATCTAATTGATGTAGCTTCCAATCATATTTAGTTGCCAATGCTATCATGATTGTATTCATTTTTGCAACCAGAGCAAGGGTATCTTCATAATCTATATCTTCTTTTTGTGAATAACCTTTTGCAACCAATCTTGCCTTATACTTGTCTATGCTACCATCTGCATTAAATTTTGTCTTGTACAACCATTTTGATCCTATAGGGACTTTATTTTTCAGGTAATTCTATTAATTCCCAAGTTTCATTTTTCATTATAGAGTCATATTCTTCTTTCATAGCTTCCATCCATTCTTTATGATTTTTGGCTTGTTCATAATTTAAGGGCTCAAAAACAGTCATTACTTGAAACATTAAGGCGTAATCTTTAGACCTAATGGGGGCTTGAATCTGTCGTGTTGACCTTCTTAGAGGTTCATTACTTTGTGGAGTACCTTCTCCTTTTCTTCTTTGTGGAGTGCCTTCATTACTTCTTTGTGGACTTTGATCCCTTGATGTGTCTTTTGGAATGTCCATGTGTTTTAGTTCTTGAGTTGATTCCACAACTTCTTCTTCTTCCTTAAAGTTTTCATAAGAAGATTGCCATGTATTATGTTCATCTTCTTTTATTTGTTTTTCTACATGCTTATGAAATATAACATCTCTACTTGCAAAGACCTTGTGAGTACTTGGATCATACATTTTATATGCTTTTTGATCAGTGCAATATCCAATAAAAATACATTTGATGGCTTTGGCATCTAACTTTATCCTATCCTCTTTAGGAATATGAGCAAAGGCCTTGCATCCAAATATCCTTAAATGACTAACTTTAGGTTTAAAACCATAAAATGCTTCAAATGATGTTTTGTGCTCAAGATACTTAGTAGGGCTTCTATTTTTAAGATATACAGCTGTATTAATGGCTTCAGCGCAAAAAGTATTAGAAAGTCCTTTACTTTTTATCATACTTCGATCACATTCAACTAATGTTCTATTCTTTCTTTAAGCTACTCCATTTTGTTGAGGTGTATGTGGTACTATAAATTGTTGCATACTTCCATTTTGTTTGCAATATTTGATAAAAACTCCTGAAGTGTATTCACCACCTTTATGTGATCGAAGAATTTTAATGTTCTTTCCTATTTTCTTTTCAACCATATTCTTGAATTCTTTAAAGTATTCACTTTTGTTTCTTATAAAGTATACCCAGGTGTATCTAGTACTATCATCAATAAATATAAGGAAGTAATATGCTCCACCAAGTGACTTAGTTTGCATTGGACCACATACATCAGTATGCACTAGTTCAAATATTTCACGTTTTCTTCTATTTTCATGCACAGGAAATTCTTCCCTATGTTGTTTTCCTAGTGCACAACCTTCACATTCAAAGTGTTCACCCTTAATAATTGGAAGACCTTCTACCATCAATTTATTTTGTAGTAACATTAGGTCATTATGATTTAAGTGTCCATACCTTTGATGTCAAAGTTCTATAGTTGACATGCCTGTTGATGCCAAAGCTTGATGCCCCTTCTTCATTACATCCAACTTGTATAAGCCTCCAACTTTCATTCATTTTGCAACAACTTTGTAGTTGTCGTGCACATCCTTTACCAAAAAATGTGATTTCACAAATTTTACTTTTAAATGTTGGTCTGTGATAGTAGAGACTGAAATTAAGTTCTTCTTTAATCCTGGAATAGACACCACATTTTGAATTTGTTTTTCCTATCCATTAGGCATCATAACACTTATATTACCATATCCTTTAATTTCATGTGATGTATTATCTCCTAAATAGATGTGTCCACCATTATTAATCTCATGATAAGTATCAAACCAGTCTCTTTTGCATGACATATGGATTGATGCACCAGAATCTATAAACCAAGCATTATCATCATCAGTTTCTGCTGATAAAGCAGCATTGTACACAAACAATTTAAGATTGCTAACATATTGACTAATTGCTTCATCTCTATAAACATAATTTCCTGAATGCCTTCTTTGTTTAAATTGATCAGACCTCCTTTTCATGCAATTCTTAGCAAACTGACCAGGTTTTCCACAGTAATAACACACATCATCTCTACTTGATTTGGCATTTGTCCTTGGTAAACGGGTACCTTGAAATGATTTTACCTGTGGATTTTTGCCTTTATTTTACTCCCACTGTATACCTTTGAAGGACTTCTTCCCTTTGGCCATCAATGCTAAATTTGAATTAGGAGATTTCTGTTTAATGCTTCTTCTCCGCTCTTCTTCCTGCATAAGTATACCTACCAACTCATCAAAAGTAGGAGCCTTCTCTCTAGTTGAAAGACTAGTTATAAACATTTGATATTCATCAAGCATTCCACTTAATGTCACAGTAACCAAGTCTGTACTAGATACTCATTCACCAATGTCACCTAGTTTATCCTTTAGATATTTAATTCTAGAAATGAAATCACTAATACTTTCATTTTCTTCCATCTTAATTGAAAGAAGCTTACTCTTTAAATACAATATTCGATTTGTAGTCTTTGTCTCATACAAATTTTTTAGAGTGTCCCATGTCTCCTTGGTTTTTTTGCACTCTCTAATGTGTGGAATAATGTTGTCCTTAACCGTCATCCGCAGAAGCACCTTTGTTTTGTTTTCCCATCGCTCCCAATCTTGAATTGTAGCATCTGTGGCTTGAGGGGACATTGTCTTAACTTCAGTTCCAGACACAATTGCCCATGTATTGTTACCTTCCATCAAAGTCCGCAACTTAAACTTCCAATTTGCATAATTTTCACCATCTAACTTGTTAGATTTAGATAAATAAGATTCTGCCAATATATTAGCCATTGTTAATAAGCTTATAAATCCTTTTCCACCAAGATACAATTTTTTTTTTCACAATTTCAATAAATAATTTCCTTACTCCAAAAACAAACCAAGATTTTACCATTCACTGCCATCATCGCTCCTTGTCTCCATTAATTCTTAAAAACTTCATACAAAATATACCCACTTAAAAACCACAAAGTATTCTCCCAAATCACAAAAAATACAACCATAAACAACAACCAAAACTATTTTTTTACTTAGTTCGAACTTCCAATATAAAATATCTCACTTTTAGACTATCGGACCTTCAGCTTAAAATCAATTAAAAAACTTCAATTATCACCAGGTATGATATGGATTAAATATAGTGCAACCAATTTATAAAAAATATTGAGAGTATGGTTTTACCCTTATGTACACCCTATACCAGTGAAGACAGTGAAGACTCCTTTAAGCTCTTTACAGAAACAGATGGTAAGCAACAACTCTGTCTCACTGTTACTACAACAACTCTTCCCTCTAGCAGCTCTCTCTTACCAGCACTCCAAATGCTTTGAACTTTCCATGCTCCACCACAGTCCACGACTTTCAACGTCGAACTATGCTCTCTAATCAGCGCCAATTGCAACAATTAAAAATAAATGTGTAGCAGTACTACCGCTCGCTGCTTCTCTAGGAAGTTCCTCACGGCTCCAGCCCGTAACATACAGTGCCCTCCAAATGGCAACGGTCAGTCCAACGGCTTCACCTTCGATTGGAAATTATTTACAACCTTTAGTAGCTTTGATCTTCAGCTCAACACGTCTCAGATAGGAGCTCACACATACAATATCACTTTTCTACAGATTCACCCAAGAGCCAATGCTCTCTTCCACGACCAATGGCGCTTACTATTAACTCCAACTCATAGCACACAGCTCCAACTCACAGCACACAGCCGAGCCTTCACACTTACTACCTCCTTTACACGGTTCACCAACACTGAGCTCCTAGCTCTTTACCAGCACTCACTGAGGTGTCTCACAATTCTTCACAACTCAACCTCACACCTACTCTGATACCAAATCAAAGAGTGCAGAACTTCAGAGATGAACACACAAAAAACTTGGAACACTTGCCTTCATTCAATGATGAATAGGTATTTATACACAACAAAGAAAATTATGGAGTTTGATGGGGCGGTGGCTTCTCTAGGAAGCTTGCCCACTTGTCAATGTATCCGCCGAATTCTAGAAACTGCACCTGAAACATCTACTCAATTCTCTAGATTAATTTAGCAGCTATATTAATGGTGGGTAGTTGGAATTATACCTTCCAACAACTCACTCTAATCAAAACCATCGGTGACAAATTTATATTGAATTTTCCATCTATTTTTAAACTGTTTTGCTTTGGAATCATATTGGTATTGGGAATGTAGGGGGACAGGGCCCGTGGAGAAGAAGCTTCGTGTATATCTTGTTATATGAAAGACAATCCTGGAACAACAGAGGAAGATGATCTCAATCATATCAACTCTATGGTGAATAACTTTGATTAAAGAACAAAATTGGGAGTTACTCCGACCGGATAACAATGTTCCCATCTCTTCCATGACATATGCTTTTGACATCAGCAGAGCTTTCCACTACGGCTATAAATACTGAGATAGCTACAGTGTTTCCAACCGTGAAATAAAAAAATTGGTGACTAGAACCGTCCTCGAACCTGTTTCTATGTAACCACCCTTCGAATCTGAAACAAGTTTATTTTAAAACATGGGCGTTAAGTTTATTTTGTTTTATTGATTAGATTTGACATCACTTCCATGAAGATTGTGTGAGTTGTGTTATTTTGAGTTTATACTAGCTCCTAATGTTAAAACAACTAACAAATTATTTATATAATATTAGATTTATGTAAACACAAACTTTCTTGGGAAAAACCATTGGAAAAAGTTGTAACTTTTCATTAAATAAAAATTTACAAACATTTTCTCAACTCCAATCTTCTTGCCTTCTCGCTCCACATGCAATTTCTAACCAAGAGTATATATAAATAATTTCTCATAAAATGATCTAGAGAAATATTATTGACACAATACCGTGTGCTATTAAAACCATGAGTCCAAAACCACTAACCCAAAACCATCTTGTAGACTTTTTGAGAAGTTTCAAGAAGTCATTACATTATTCTTTTACTTTATTTATTTGGTCTCGCACACAACAATCTCCCACTTGAGACCAAATACAAATTTCTATCTCTTAGTTACAGATCTTTCCCAAGTCTTATTTTAGTAGCCAAGGCTCTACAAATGTCATGCTTATCCATTGGAATTTTTTTTTTAACCAAATACAAATTTCTATCTCTTAGTTACAAATCTTTCCCAAGTCTTATTTTATCATCTTTGCAATAGGGCAGTGAAGGCATATCATGCTTATCCCTTGCCAATTTTTTTGTTAACAATCAGCTAGATAGTCCTTTGTGTGTATTTTCTCCAACTATAACAACCCATCCTTGAACACTTGGTGAATCCAGTGGTAGCTAAATTGTCCTTTGTGTGTATTTTCTCCAACTATAACAACCCATCCTTGAACACTTGGTGAATCCAATGGTATTTGACATCAATATGCTTTGTCTTGTAGTGAAAAGTGGGGTTTTTGGCAACATGGAGTGCATTTTCACTATCACAATTCAATACATACTTTTCTTGCTACAAACTTAGTTCCTCTCAATATGATTTGTCTTGTAGTGAAAAGTGGGGTTTTTGGCAACATGGAGTGCATTTTGGCTATCACAATTCAATACATACTTTTCTTGCTACAAACTTAGTTCCTCTAGGAACCTCTTCATCCAAATCATTTTCTTGCATGCATCGGTTGCTTCCATACACTTAGCTTCTGTGATAGAAAGAACCACAAACTTTTGCAGTCTAGATATTCGTGATACTACAACCCCTACAAAAGCATAGATGTGACATGTTATGGATCTTCTAGAATCCATGTCCCCTGTGAAAACAAAATCTTTAAATCCATCCAATAAGGTATTAGTACCTTGAAAGCACAAAAAATAGTCAACCGATCCTCTAATATATCTAAAAATCCACTTAATTGCATTCGAATGTTCCTTGCTTGGGCTTACAAGAAACCTACTTACTACTCCCAGTGAATGTGCAATGTGAGGGTAAGTGGATACCATAACATACATAAGACTTCCTACTACAAAAGCATATGGAATCTTGAACATTTTTTATTTTTCTTCAGTAGTAATGGGGCATTTTTTAGATGTTAATTTGAAATGGGAAGTGGTGTACCTACAAATTTTGCATCATCCATATTGAATTTTTCCAATACTTTTCCAAGGTATTGTTTTTGTGACAGCAACAATTTCTTCCTTTTTCTATCACGTATAATCTGCATTCCCAAAATATTCTTTGTTGGTCATATATTCTTTAGTGCAAAGTCCTTATTTAATTCTTCTTTTAACCTATTAATCATGGTATTATATTTCCCAACAATCAACATGCCATCAACATATAAAAACAAGATAATAAAATTTCCTCTTTCATATATTTTAATGTATACACAATGATCTCCATTTAGCGTTTTAAAATTATGATCAAGCATAAAAGAGTCAAATTTCTTATACCATTGATGAGGGGCTTATTTAAGCCCATATAGACTCTTCTTCAACTTGCAGACCAAGTTTTCTTTACCTTTTGCAATGAATCCTTGTGGTTGCTCCATATATACCTCTTCTTCTAAATTCCTATGTAGGAAGGTTTTCTTGACATCTAATTGCTCCAACTCTAAATCTAGAGTAGCTACAAGACCAAGTACTACTCATATTGATGACATTTTGACAACTGGAGAAAATATTTATGTGAAATCAATACCTTTTCCATGCCCAAAAACTTTAACCAATAGCCTTTCTTTAAATCTTTGTAGGTTTTACTTGTCTTCATGTTTTATTCGATAAGCCCACTTATTCTTTAAAACATTTTTTCCTATTATTGAAAATCATAACTAGGTTCAGTCTTCATTATGATGTAATTGTAATCATGACATTGCATATTCTTTATAAAGAAAGAGAAATGAAATAAAGAGAAATTATATTTATTTTGCAGTATGGGTTTCATACTCAAGTTTGAGTCAAAAGCATGTTCTTCGTGCTTTTAGGTCGTCTAGGTCTTTCTATGTTTTTATAGGATAAATAATAATATTGGTCACGTGTCATAGTCCCATTTGAACTCATTGTAATGAAGAAAATTATTTATTTTATCATGTAAAAGCCATGGATAAGCCCAAGACCAAGTCGGCCCAAGAGAAAGGACAAGTCAGGCTAAGGGAGGGAAATTCTACCATCAAGAAATGTTATACATAGAAGGGTTCTTGAACTCATTTGGATACACATCTCACAAAAGTTCGATCTGCAATAGCGAAGGTGAAAAGAGAAGCTTGAGGACGAAGACGAGGAGAAAAAGTCAAACTAGGTCAAGGGATATCTCTCTCAATGTCTCGCTAGCTTTTGTGAAGCTGCCAGCTTCAAGAGGATGAATTTATGGCGCAATCTGTGGGGGCCAAATTTGCAAGGCCAAAATTCTGTTGTTGGGGCCAAAGTTGTAGTAGCTAGGTTGTAGTATCAGAGTTCTAGATGTTGTTTTGAAGCAGATCTTACTGGGGGATGACTTGGGTCTTATAGGGATTCTTGGCTTGAGTCTTTGGGTCATGGAAGTCTCTTTTATAAGAAGATTCTAAAGAAGAACAGAAGCATTTTCTGGATTTTCCCCTTGGAGGGCTTTTGTCCTGGCTTGGAGCCTATATCTGGTGTACTTTGTTTCTTTGTGATCTTCTTTGTTTTGGTAATTTCTTGATGAACATAATCAAAGAAGTAATAAAAGAACACCTAACATCACAAGTAATTATCAAGATAAGGAAAATGAGTTATACTAATCAAGTCTCTATATTTTCCAACATCGTATCAGAGATAAGGTGCAAGAAGGAGACTTAAGATCACAAGTTAGCTGGCACAATGTCAAGAATCATGAAGAAGGCTTTCAATTTTCTTGGAAATCTCACTATCTCCATTAAGAACTACATATTGAAAGTCATCTCCAAGCTAGTAAGAAAGTAGTAGAAGAAAATATGTTCTTCGCTCTTTCTGGCACCTTCAAAGATGAGAATGTATGGGTTATTGGTAGTGGTGCGTCCAAACACATGAGAAGAGAATGCAGTCAACTTCAGACCTTGTCAAAAGGAAATTCATATCACTCTATAAACTTGGTGACGACAAATGTTATCCAATGAAAGGCATTGTGTCTACATCATTGGAGCTTGAGTTAGGTGGAAACATTCACCTCAACAACATCTTATATGTCACGGGTTTGAAGAAAAATATACTTTCTATTTCTTGTCTAGAGGATAAGGGTAATAGGGTTATTTTTATTGGTGGCAAGGTTTTGGTTTGGGATAAGCGCTCTAGTATCAATGAAGCAAAGATGATAGGGGTTCATGGGAGAACATTGTATAGAATCTATACACCTCTATCTCAAGCCCTAGTTCATTTGGAAGTGAGTATTTTTGAACTATGGCATAGAAGGTATGGACACCTTCATTATAATATTTTTCCATATATGTGTCAAATGGTCAATGGAATAACCAAAATAAAGGAATATCATGAAGGAACCTGAAAGGGATGTGCTCTAGGCAAGAATGTAAAGAAACCATTTGCATGTAGTGAAACTAGATCTAAAGAAAGCTTGGATCTCATACACTCAGATGTATATGGACCTATGATAGTTAAGTCTCTTGGTGGGCATTCACATTACGTAACATTTATTGATGATTACTCATGGAAGCCTTGGTTATACCTTCTCAAGTACAAGGATGAGGTATTCAAAAAGTTTCAAGAGTTCAAGAATGAAGTGGAAAACCTAACTGAGAGGAAGATGATCCAGGTGGATATTAGTGGCCACTCGCTTATTCCACCTAGACCCCCCATTCAGTTTCATATGTTTCCTTTTCCATTTCAACATTTACTATTTTTAGCATTTTTTAGGTCTTGAACTTCCGGAGCAAGTTTGACCCCCTAAACAACATTTTTTTTGGGATCCGCAATAGCCATGGGATTTCGACAAAACATGTAGTACTTATAGAGACCTTTCCAACAAGGTATTGTACACGCTAAATGGAGATAATATGACCAAGTTACGACCCCGGGAAGTTGGCTGCCAAACTAACCCCAACAGGGCCCACAAACTCTTGGTGTTACATCTCCTGGGGTAATGGTTTCGGTTGTTTAGGGTTTTCTCATGTTTTCCAATAATAAATAGGCCCTTGAGCCTCATTGTAAGACATTTTAGAGTCATGTAGCCGCCACATCTTTTCTTAGAGATAACCTACCATCGCCTGAGCTATCTTATTTCCATTATGTTTATAAGCATAGTTCAATATTTTTCTATTAATGAAATGAAGTGTTTTTCTATTGCATCTCTGTGTTTATGACTATTTCTATAAGTGGTTGCATTCCTCTTTAAGTTCATATCAGAAGATCAAAATTCTAAGGTTAGATAACGGTGGAGAATACACCTCCAAAGAATTAATATCTTTCTGCAAGGAAGTGGGAATCAAGAGGGATCTCATTGTTCCCTATAATCATGAACATAATAGAATGATAGAAAGGAAGAATCATAATATTTAAGAATGTGTCAGAGCTATGCTACATGATCGAGATATCCCTCAGTTCTTATGGGGAGAGGCATGTATGACACTTGTTTACTTGCAGAACCAAATTCCTCACAAAATCCTCAACAACATGAAACTAAATGAAGCATTTACAGGAAATAAGCCAAGTGTGGATCATCTTCATATATTTGGGTGCCTTGTGTACATTCATGTACCCAAGGATAAAAGAAAGAAGCTATATCCTACCAGTTTAAGGGGAAACTTTGTGGGGCATAGTGCTTCATATAAGGCCTACATTATCTACATCAAGGAGGACCATCAAATTGAGGAAAGCAGAGATGTCATCTTTGATGAGAATATATCTTACAAGGAATCGAAGGATGTTCCAATTGAATCTGATGAAAAATAATTTCATATCTTTGAGGATATATTTAGGGAAAATGATGGTCAAGAACTGAGACCTACTCAAGAATATGTTGAAGGTCCTTGTGAGCCTAAACAATAATTAATTGTTCCAGAAAATCAAAAGAGGCATGTTTTGTTGAAAACTACTCTTAGAGAATTAGAAGGACATACAACATCAAGGGCATCCAGGGAAAGTGAGAGACCAAAGATGTATTTTGGGTATGCTACATACATGACAAAGCTAATTGAGCGAGAACCTTCCTCCTATGAGGATGCAACTAAGAATCAAGAATGGATAACTGTTATGCGGGAAGAATACTAATCCATAATGAATAACGATGCATGGGAGATTTTCACTAGGCCAAGTGACAAATTGATAGTCACTTCAAAATGGATTTATAAGATAAAGCACTTTGTATATGGGAGCATTAAGAAATATAAAGAAAGGTTTGTAATAAGGGGCTTCTCACTTAAAGAAGTGATTGATTATGAAGAAACCTTTGCTCCCACACCTAAATATACGATAATAAAATCACTTATTTCGTTGGCTGCTTCTATGGGAAGGAACATTCATCAAATGGATGTCAAGACAACTTTCCTAAATGGGACCATTGATGAGGAAGCCTATATTGAGCAGCCTCAAGGATTTGAAATAAATCAGAGGGAAGCTCATGTCTGCGGGTTGAAGAAGGCTATATATGTCTTGATACAAGCATCAAGAGCAATGTATACAAGAATGGATGCATACCTCTTGAGACTTGGTTTTATCAAGTGTTATGCAGATCCAAATCTATATGTCAAGGTGGTCTAAGAAGAGCTAGTTATTAAATTATTATATGTGGATGATCTACTAGTCATAGGTGTGGATCATCAGATTTAGGAATGCAAGAAGAAGTTAGCAGCCAACTTCGATATGAAGGATCATGGATGTTGGGTGTGTGTTATATTCTTTCCACGACTAGCCCCAGGCGTGGAGGGGGGCGTCCAACCCCCCCTTTGTTGTGTAGAGTGCAACAGGGGGGTTTGAAGAGGGGCGGAAACCCCCCTGCATGGGTGGACCTACCTATGGTTTTGTGCATGGATTTCGCACATTTTGGGCATGATGTTTTTTTCCCATGGTATTTTGTAGATACAGTCAAGGGAACTATGATTATGTTCTAATCCAGGGTTAATGAATTGGGGTTTATGGATTCTTTGGCATGTATATATATATATGTATTGTAACATTTAAAAGAATATAATGAAAAAATCAATCAGGTAGTCTTGGTTTTGGGATCCAAGGGAAAATCTTTGTGTATATATGTTTTATGTTTTAAGCTTTCACCATTGTTTATTTTCTATTTTTAAGAATTTGTCTGCATGTAATTTCTGTATAGGGTTAAAACCTACAATGGAACTATGCATTATTACTTGGTATGAGAAGTATGTCAAAAATCATGAGAGATATATCTTAGTCAAGGTAAATATGTGATTAACATGCTTCAGAAGTTCAACATGATGACTACTATGGTTAGAAATTTGAAAAGGTTGAGTTCAAAGTATAGTCTGATAGATCCTACTTGCTACAGGAAATTGATTGGGTCCTTGATGTATCTAGGCCAAACATTTGTTTTGCAGTAAATGTCTTTGAAAGTCAGTTTTAGATGGATCCAAATCATGATCATTGGATTGCAACTAAGCATATCTTATGATACATGCATGGGACCATACATCATTGCCTCAAGTACATTGGGAATGAAATCCATCTCATGGGATATATAGGTTCATATTGGGGTGGCGGTGATAAATATGGAAGGAGCACAACATGAGGATTCTTTAGCCTTGGATCTTGCATGGTTTCATGGATGAGCAAAAAGTTGGATATAGATTCTTTGAGTAGTGTTGAAGCTTAATATGTCACTGCATATGAAGTCTGTAGGGAAGAAATTTGGCTCAGGAATTTGTTATCAAAATTGTTTAAAGGACCACTCAACCTTACATGTATACATTGTGATAATCAAAGTTGCATAAAGTTGACAAAAGACCCATTTTTTCATGCTAAGATGAAGCATACAAATAACAAGTATGACTACATTAGAAGCTTGGTATGAGATAGGATCATGGAGCTACAATATCTACCTACACATGAACAAGTAGTTGACATATTCACTAAATCCTTACCAAACAAGAAGCCTAAGTACCTGAGAGTTAAGCTTGGTTTGGTGGATATATCTTCCCTAGTTGAGAGGGAGTGATATCAGATAGTTCTTATCTTTATGGGTTAGGCACTAGACTAGGAATAACATTCATAAGTCTTAGTGAAGGCCATAAAGAAAGAATGCAGTCTAAAGGATTGGATAAGAATCTATATGGAAACTTCTTATCGATTAAAGAATCCATGGAAAGAAGTTGGTGACTGATGCTATTTGAGGATGATGTAGGGCATCCAAGTTAAGAGTAGTCGAAGAGGACCATATTCTTTAATGATCCAAGTTTGGGAGTCCAAGATAAGAATAGTCCTAAAAGGACATACCTTGTAGACATTTGGATGGGGTATGTACCTTTAGAGGTAGTGTGGAAACTCACGTAAAAACTCCAAGCATAATTCTTATAATTAAATATGAGCATGTCTAGTTAAGGCATTCAGGGACAATGTTGGTTACGATATAAAGATGCTTGAAAAAATATGGCTTATCAATCCGACTCTTCTTATGAGAATGATTCAAGATTGAGATTCCTCATAGCATGAATACCTCCCTAGTTAAGAAGGAGCATTGAAAACCATAACTAGGTTTGGTATTCATTATGATGTAATTGTAATAATGACATTGCATATTATTTATAAAGAAAGAAAAATAAAAGAAAGAGAAATTATATTTATTTTGGTGTATGGATTTCATACTCAAGTTTAAGTCAAAAGCATGTTGTTTGAGCTTTTCAGTCTTCTAGTTCTTTCTAGGATAAAGAATAATATTGATCATGTTTCATAATCCCATTTGGACTCATTGTAATGAAAAAAATATTTATTTTATCCTGTAAAAGACATGGATATTCCCAAGACAAATTTGGCCGAAGAGCAAGGACAAGTCGGCCTAAGGGAGGGAAATTCAACCCTCAAGAAAGGTTATAACTAGAAGGGAGCTCGACCTCATTTGCACACATATCTCACAAAAGTTCAATCTGTAATAGTGAAGGTGAAAAGTGTAGCTAGAGGATGAAGAAGAGGAGAAAAAGTCAAAGTTTATCAAGGGATATTTCTCTCTGTGTCTCGCTAGGGTTTGTGAAGCTGCCAACTTCAAGAGGATGATTTTTTTGGGGTAGTTGATGGGGGTCAAAATTGCAGGGCCACAATTTTGTTACTAGGGCTAAAGTTGTGGTAGCTAGGTTGCAGTATCGAAGTCCAGGAAGTTTTTCTGGAGCAGATGTTTTTGGGGGTTCACTTGGGTCTTAAAGGGCTTGTTTTCTTGAGTCTTTGGCTCTTGGAAATGTATTTTGTAAGTACATTCTAAAGAAGAAGAGAATAATCTTCCGGGTGTTCCCATTTGAGGGGTTTTTCCCTGGCTTGGAGCCTATATCTGTTGTATTATGTTTGTTTGTGATCTTCTTTGTCTTGGTAATTTCTTGATGTACATAATCAAAGAAGTAATAAAAGAACATATAACATCACAAGTAATGATCAAGTTAAGGAAATTGAGTTATAATTATTGAGTCTCCATATTTTCCAACACCTTTTGGGCTTTCAACTTAATCCCATATCTTATTATCATGTAGGAATTTTAGTTGTTCTTGCATACATTTTTTCCATTTGATATTATCTTGTCCTTAACATGCTTCCTAAAAACAAGTAGGTTCTTTTTCATCAATCAATAAAATATACTCTGAGGGAGAATACCTTTGTGAAGGATTAAGTTACCTGGTAGACTTGCGAATAGATTAGTTTTGTGGAGGATTTTTTGCCAATGGTTGTTGGATTTTTTGTTCTTCATGTTCTTCTCATTGTTGTTCCTCACTTTAATTTTGTTGCAATGGATTCTCATTATATTTGGATGTGTCTTCCTATAATGGTGGTTTATTTTCCTGTTGTTTTGGAATTTCAACAATTCTTTTCTCCCCCGCATCTTTTTCATTAGTTTAAATCATTTTTTCTTCATTAAATATAACATCGCTGCTTCTAATAACTCTCTTTTTCAAAGGATCCCATAACCGGTAACTTAACTCATTATCAACATATCCTAATAAAATGCATTTTAATGACTTTTTATCCAACTTGGCTGCTCTTTAGGAATATGCACATATGCTTCACAGCCAAAATTTTTCAAACGAGCATAACATAAATCTTTACCAGTCCATACCTTTTCAGGAATACCACCATCCAATGAAGTTGTGGGAAAATGACTTATTAAGTAGTAAGATGTTCGAACATCCAGTGCCCAAATTATTTAGGCAAACCCAAATTTTAAATCATACTTCTAACATTCTCCATTATTGTCTGATTCATTCTCTCAACTATTCCATTTTGTTGTTTAGTACAAGGAACTATTTTTACATTCTTTATGTCATGCCTTCTACAATATTATTCTAATGCATTGGAGCAATATTCCCCACCATTATTTGTTCTAATACATCTCAAGAATTTATTAGTTTCCCTTTTAACAATCATGTGAAATTTCTGAAAAATGTCTAAAACTTGATCATTGCTTTTAATAGGGAAATCCCACACCTTTTTTGATGCATCGTCAATAAAAGTAACAAAATAAGCAGGTCCTCCTAGTGATTTTATATTGATTGGACCACAAAGATTAGAATGTACTAGATATCATATTTGTGTATCTATTTTAGGACCATCTCTTATAAATGACAACCTATTTTGTCTACCCATAACATAATGTTCACAAAATTTAAATTATGTACCTTTTATCCTGGGAATTTTGTTTTTCTCAGCAAGGCTTTTCAGTCATGTGCCCAAGCATTTTGTGCCATAAATTTGTTATAAAATCCTCATTAAAAACAACAATATTATAATTTTGCAGTTTTGACTTCAATGTGTAGAGAGGGATAATTTTCTACCCCTTTGTAACAACTAGTGAGCCCTTTACAATTTTCCAACCTCCTTTTCCAAACACTATAAGGTAGAATTCATCATCTAACTTTCCAGCTAAAATCAAATTCATTCTAAGATCTGGTACATAATTGAGCTATTTAAGCAATAAAATACAACCATATTCTATTTTTATTAGTACATCTCCTACCCCTTCAATATTACAAAGACTTTTATTACCCAAGCAAACCTTTCCCATATTTCCAGATTTATAAAAAAAAAACTTTCTCTACTTGGGGTAGCATTATAGGAGGTTCTAGAATCTAAAATCCAATCACTATCATGAAAATAAGTATAAAGGCATGCATCTTGATAGGAAAGAGTAATTAATACCTCACCATCTGGTGCAACAACAATAGTTTCTTCATTGTTGTTGTTGCTAGTTTTATTTTTCTCATTTTTCTCTCCTTTTAATATCTTGCAATATTTTTTGATATGGCCAAGTTTTCCATAATGGTAGTATGTTATTATTCACTACCTACCTAGACGTTGATCTGACTCTAGATATGGAAGGCCTTGAATTCCTTCTATATGGTTGTCTTATGCTGTAAGAAATTGTTAATACCTCCGTGTTTGGCATTTCCTCCTCCATAGATTTCCTAGGAATTTATTCATTTAATAAACTATTAGAAACACCTTTAAAACATAATTTATCTATTGGTGTTTCATTACTTATTGTAGAAATCAAGTTTTGCCAACTATCTAGCATTCAGCTCAACCGTAGCAACTCCTATCTCATCATCAAATACAATTTTCAATGAAGTGAGTTGATTTAATATTATATGCAACTCATTTAAATGTTCAAATACTAAACTCCCTTCATTTTATTAAGATTAAACAATGTCTTCATTAGAAATAATTTGTTGACTATTGTACCTCATTCATATAAATCATGAAGTTTTTCCCTAATGATTCGATTGTTTTTTCTTTAGAAACATGGAAATATACTGTGTCTACCAAATATTGTTGAATAGTGGCAATCTCTTTTTTATGTATCTTCTCCCAATTTTCATCATTCATGGATGATGGTTCCTTTGATTTACCCTCAATCTCCTAGTGTAGATATTTCAATTTAAATATATTTTCAATTAATCTCCATATTTGAAATTCACCCGGGTAAGTTTTTTGAATACTTATGAGTGATTCCATTCCAGTTGCCTCAATCTCCTAGTGCAGATATTTCAATGTAAATATATTTTCGATTGATCTCCATATTGTGAAATTCACCCGGGTAAGTTTTTCAATACTTATGAGTGATTCCATTCCAGCTGCCTCAATCTCCTAGTGCAGATATTTCAATGTAAATATATTTTCGATTGATCTCCATATTGTGAAATTCACCTGGGTAAGTTTTTCAATACTTATGAGTGATTCCATTCTAGCTGGCTATAAATAAATTCTACACAAACCAAATCTCTAACAAGAACCCTGATACCACTTGTTAAAATAATCAACAAATTAGTTACCAATATAAATATTAGATTCGTGTAAAATGTGATAGATCTGTAACATAAATATGAGATCTATGAATAATGCAATAGATCTGTAAAAGCATGGTAATTTAAAACTTGTATTTAAAATATAAAACAATTCTCACAACCAAAATGAACAATAGATTTATGTGGAAACCGCTCATGGAAAACCCACAGGGAAAGATCTATTACTTTTCATTAAATAAAAAATTATAATTGCTAGCTCAGTTTCAATCTTCTTGCCTTCTCACCCACATGCACTCTAACCAAGAGTACACATAAATAATTTCTCATAAAATAATCTAGAGAAATATTATTGGCACAATACCATGTGCTATTAACCCAAACCGAGGGTTGTTTTCGAAAAGTTTAATGAAGTCATTACGATTATTCTTATATTTTATTTATTTGGTCTCACACACAACACGTAAAATATGAGTGTTCTATGATGAATCTCGATGTGCTTTTTGAAATCATTTTATTTATTTATTTATTATAAGTTTTTAATAATTGTTTTTATATTTAATATTTTTGATAAAACTTCAATTGAGAATTAAATTTAATTTTACATCATCTTTATAATGAATATAAATGAAAAAATAACATTAAAACTTACATATATAATATATAAATATTAGATTAGTTTAAAATGTGATAGATTTGAAACATGAATATTAAATTTGTAAATAATGCAATAGATCTATCAAAACATGGTAATTTAAAATATGTATGCGGAAAGTACAAAACAATTGGCACAACCAAATGAACAATAGATTTACGTGGAAAACCCTCATAGGAAAAACCACAGAGAAAGATTGCAACTTTGTATTAAATAAAAAATTATAACCACTAGCTCAACTTCAATCTTCTTGTTTCCTCACCCCCCAACATACTCTAACCAAGAGTACATATAAATAATTTCTCATAGAATAATCAAGAGAAATATTATTTGGACAATACCATTTTCTATTAACCCAAAACCAGGGTTGTTTTCTAAAGCTTTCAAGAAGTAATTACATTATTCTTTTATTTTATTTATTTGGTCTCACACACAACACTTAAAATATGAACGTTCTATTGATGAATCTCGATGTGCTTTTTGAAATCATTTTATTTATTTATTTATTATAAGTTTTTAATAATTGTTTTTATATTTAATATTTTTGATAAAACTTCAATTGAGAATTAAATTTAATTTTACATCATCTTTATAATGAATATAAATGAAAAAATAACATTAAAACTTACATATATAATATTAATTTAAAGCAATTTAAAGTATAGATTAACTTTTATTTCGTTGAAAAGGATGAAGGAAAGCATGAAATGAATATGGAAGCTTCAAATAATAGGATGTTAGTAGAGAAC
This sequence comes from Pinus taeda, assembly GCA_000404065.3. NCBI lineage: Eukaryota > Viridiplantae > Streptophyta > Pinopsida > Pinales > Pinaceae > Pinus > Pinus taeda. The sequence continues at coordinate 8,627 of APFE031103759.1, read as the reverse complement.
AATAGCAAGGAAACAGTAATTGTTAGTAGAGAACAATAGCAAGGAAGCAGTGATTTGCACTAGCCAGAGGACAAGATGGACATCAAAAATGGAGAGATCAGGAGGCTGATGTTGAAAGGGCCTCAAAAAAGGTATATTGGATAGAGAGGAAGGAAGGATGACAATAGATTGCAAATGATTGAACATGTTTACATCCAAAAAGAAGGAGGAGAACTACAACATAAAGCTTGGAATCTTGGAAGCTAGAAAAATACAATGATGGAACATCAACAACATGATAGAGTAGATGATCATCGTAAAACTAAAGTTTGGGATCTAGGAGGATTTCAATTAACCTATGAAGACACATAGTCAGGAGACCATGGATTTTTTTTCACCTTGGGAGTATGATGCAAGAGCATCTTACCTCCAAGTCAAAACTCATTTGACTAGACCTAGGGGTTTTATTTACCAAGGGAGTTGGTTCCGTAAGTTAGATTTAATTATTTAATTTAAATGCATTTTCCTATGTTTCTATGAGAATTATATGTAAGTGATGAGAATTAGATCTACTCTTTAGGAGAGATCAAGAGAATATTGAGAGAGTTTGAGAGATTTGAGGATTAGTTAATTCTCATTATAAGAATATGGATCTAGGTGAGGATTTTATGGATCTTAACAAAATTATAGAAATCCTAGGAGGGTTTTTGAGATATGAAATCAATTTTAGTTTACATGCACTTGTATACATTTATGTAAATATATGAATCATAATAGAGAGAGGAGGCTCAGCTACCTATGCCCATATTGTGAATCAATAATTTTGTAAAATATTATGTGTACGTTCTTTGAATGTTAAAGAAGGCAAGATTGTGCCACTAGAAAGATTGAATTCTCATGTGTTTGAACCAAATTTTCTACAATGTTAAATCCTATTTATTATATAGTTGTAATTTAAGAAAAATAAATGAAAATAAAACAATTATTAATTGTTCAACATTCCAATAACATTATAACAACTTATAATTTAATGTAAACTAATATATATCCATCTTAATCTTGGACCTATTAAATGTGGAGAGAAACCCAAAAGAGGAAGAAATAATAATCATGCATTAATGGAATTAAAAATATTAAATGAGTTAAAAGTTAAAAATATGAAGGTGAAAAAAAATAAAAAAATAAAGTTATAGAATAAGTTGAAAAGTAGGAGGAAAGACTAGGAAAATGTGTAATTAGAAAAAAAAAAAAAAAGAAGGAAAAATGCAAATAGTGGAATATAGATTTAAGTATCTAAGAACAAAAATATAGAAAAAACAAAGATAATGGAAGGGAGGTGGAAATCTAGAAGAATTATAGAAAAAAATGTGGAAGGGGGGTAGAAAATTAGAAGAATAATGTTCTTGGAAACAAACGATAAGGATATAGAAAAATAACATATTAAATATAGATTTTAGTAGGAGGAGGAGATTAAAAATGAATAAATAAAAATAAGAAAGGAAAATTCTAGGCTTCTCCAAAATGTGGATTACATAGGAAGATAGAGAAGACTTTGATAGAAAACAATACTTACATGTTGTTTTTAATATAGAACATTGTCTCTAGATATCAATGAAGATGTTCTAATATTGAAATAAGTGTTAAAGTAAATGAGAATGTGATCTAAATATTAAACTTATTAGCTTGAAGCAACATCATGTAAGATGGTATCCATGTCACCAAAAAAATATAAATGACATAGAAATAAATATAAAATTGACATAGAAATTAAAATTGATTTTAGTGTACATGCAACAATTGAGTACTCTCAAGAAGAATAAGGGGCATTTGTGTATGCAAAACCATCTGATGGACTCTAAATTCTAACAAGAGAAATTAGAATGGAAAAGTTTCATTGCCTTATGAACATAATCTGTCAATAATCATTGCCTTATGAACATAATATGCTAATAAGATTCACTTGGCTACACATATTAACAACATTGCTATTGACACATAGAGAGAGAAAAAACAAAGGCAAATACCATTTGGAATCACAATCCTATCAAGGCCGGCGAATAAGAGTTAATCTATTAACTTTTGAAATTATTATTTATGTCTTTTTGACCATAAAAAAGTCGACATAGACATGCAAGTCAATAAATATTTCTATTGCTAACAAAACTCCAATTTAGTGTGCATGTATTGATTTCAGTGCACATTTTTTTATCATTCTTAAAACAATGCATATGGAAATTGACATTGCAATATGAATAGAAATTGGAATTAAGATGTACATTGAAATCAATACGTTAACTTCAGTGTATGTTTTTCATTATTTTTATATCAATGCATCTAGAAACTAATATGTACACTAAAATCAATATGTTACAAATTAAAAGGAAATTAAAATTGATATATACACTAAAATCAATGTATTTAAAATTAACATATACATTGAAGTCAGTGTAATTATGTGTACATGCATTGATTTCGATGTAAAGTTATCATCATTCAACATTGTTACTTTATTTGTATTCAACATATTCCTCATGTATATATTAAATTATTCTTATGAATAATATTCTGTGTTCTCAACTAATTGAGAAAAATAATTAAACTTAAAATGGGATGAACCCCAACTTCTGACTGCCAAGAGGGCCATGATACGAAGTTGGAATGGGGAAAGGGCTAACGAATTTTGTAAAATGTGAAGGGTTCTTTCCGACCTCTGACTATTATCCCACCATCCCAACGCTCACTGCATTAATCAACCATCCCAACGCTCACTGCGTTAAACATACTTTCTCTCTATCGAATTTAGTTACCTTAATAATGTGCTCAGTATTTGTAACATAAGCTTGTCCTTAGAGCTTGAAATGTAAAGGTTTCACTCGACCCTTCTATTATAAAATCACCATTATTCCAACGTGCATGTTGACTATTATTCGCCCAATAAAAAGAGACTAGCCTACATTACCAATTCACCCTAAGGCAATTAAATTATTACAAGGCTTCGATTCAAAGAAATCAAACTTCACAACCCAACTTAATTCCAATGAATTGACATAAATTTGACCTGCACTAAATTACTCAAGGCAATAAACAAGCATGGCCGATTGTGGGATATTTACAAAGTTTATTGTTGTTGGAGCCAAAATGTTGGGTGATTGATGACAGAACGGGTTACTTTGGCTGCCAATAACTCAAGACTAACTTCACAAATAGTTTTGTATTTACACAATTCTGAAATATTTTAGGAACCATTTAAAATATGCAGTGAAAATAATAATATGGAAATTTCTTTGATAAATTCTATGAGAGGGATTTCTCTCACCTTCCAAAGTTTTGCTCACATCAAACAATTTAATACATGTCCATTTAGTAAATGGTACAATGGAAATTTCTTTGATAAATTCTATGAGAAGGATTTCTCTCACCTTCCAAAGTTTTGCTCACATCAAACAATTTAATACATGTCCATTTAGTAAATGGTACAATGGTCAGGCCAAAACAGGGTTTTGAAACTTAATACACAACCTTGAAAACCATTGGTTGTAGGCGTTATAATTTCGTGGCGCAATAAAAACCTTTAGGCACTACGAAATGATTTAGTAGTTCTCTAAAATATATATTTTTGGATTCCGGAAAGGTGAAATGATTCGGCTTTATTCTAATTGACTTCCCATGACCTTAACATAGTCCTTGACACTATCAATGAATTACTTTATGTCTTGTCATCGGGACTTACAATTCTAACTTGAACTTAACATTCACAAACGAATCTCAATGGGTTTTGACAACATTCAACAAAATAGGGTGCTTTGTTTTCTTTTGTGACAATGCTCAATCGCTAACAAAAATTCATGTGGCCACTATTCTAGGTCATGACTACACATTCTTCTATAAGATTTACAACAAGAATCCAGAAAGACAAATAGGCAATCACACCATACACTTTTCCAATCGAAAATGGCCAGAGGGAATTTTAATAGAATTTCAAAAACATAATGCTATGTTCTATAGTAACATCACTTAGTCACTATAAATATCACAAAACCACTACGTCAAAACATAGGGAACACTCTCCTATGGGGATTTGAACCAAAACAAAAACAAACTGTGCACGGCTACACAACGATTAAGGCCACAATATTCAAGTTTCCTTTCAATATGAACTCAACATACGATATACTAGCACTAGTACACAACAATAGCAGGTACTCAACTATCCATGATAATATAAGGCTCAATAATAATATACCATCAATACATAACATCTACAACCGCTAAGCTTCTCAATGCATTCAAATTTTTAGCATAAATAGACTCAACAAGTGTAGACAAACAACTTCTCTAACAATATGCATACAAAGTAGTGAACACACATAGAGGCATATAAACAATTGCTCATTAATCAAATTCAACTATACATTAAATTGGCCAGATATAAAATGTGGCATGTGCAACCTAGGCCTCTCGACCTTTGTCTCTTCTCCTCGTGCTGGAGCTTCCCTTCTTCTAATCTCTTATGCCTCTGCTACACTCACTGTTCTAAAGCACTTGTCCTGTTTAAAAATGAAACTAACATGGGACAACCAAGAGTCACAAGGTGAATTGTTTCCCCTTCTCCATAAAATAGGGGAAAATAAAACTGCATTTACATTAGGAAACAATTCCTCCATTTTTTTCTAAAACAAAACCCACTTCCTAATGAAAATATTTACAATTACTTACAAACATTTAAAATTTCTCCTAGCATCAGCATGTGACCATCCCATCATGTTGGCAAACTTCGGTCCAGTCTTTATCGAACTTTTTGCCCCACCTATGCACCTGCATCAAACTCCCAAGGTACAAAAATTATGACCTACTGGTCATATGCATCTGGTCTTCTCCTAACAACTAAAACTCATGAGTTGCAACACACCTTTGTAGTAACAAGTCTCCACCTTGATACATGATACCTCACCAAACTTTCCCCTGAGTTTTGGATTTTGGCATCTCCCTGGTCCTCTTCTCTAGAACCATTTGAGCAATCTTTTCTCTAGGCTGCTGCAAATATCCTCACCTTCATCTACCTTCACCTACATAGTGAAACTTAAAAATCTAACCATATATTTAATCAACTTGTACCTTCTTATACCACTTCTATTACGAACTTTGACCTTTACTTGCTACCCAATTGTTCAAAATTTTCCAATACATTGCTAAACAATTTCGTCATAACCATATGTTGTCTCTTCATACAACCAACTATACATTCCTTCTTTCCTTTTTTCAATTTCTTCTTCTAATTCGGTCCCTAGCTAAAACTTGTTGTCTTCAGGCTGCTCCATACCTTTTCTTGTCACAAAATTTGAATAATATTCATCTACTTCATCCACTATAAAACCATCCTCATTATCATCCACACACGTGTTCATCACCCTTAGGTTGCTTTTCCATGGCTACAATTCAACTCCCTTGAGCTTTTCCTCCAACATAGCATTTTATCTTTGTCTCAGCTTCACCTACAAGAAATTTCAATTTACTTTCTTCTAGAGACTTCATTTGTGTCCCTGGTCTTCCTCACTTTTTTGTAGTAGTCCTCTTATCATCTCTAGCTATAATATGATTTCAGCTACTTCTCTATCAAGTTTTTCCTGACTTGATCTACTATGGATTCTCTCTAGACCTTTACCATCACTCTTAGTAGTAAAAACTATCCTTCTTCTATGAGCTTCTCCTAGGTCATGATGAGCTTCACAGAAGCAACTGAAACAAGATCACTATATCAACATGTTTGTAAATACCACACTAAGGTCCTCCATGCCTAGTCTTCTCCTGGTATTTTTGTCGACTCATTCTTATGGAATCTTCATTTGAACACTCTCTACTCTTCTAACTTCTTCATGCAATTGACTCACCCTCTTCCTCTTAGAAATTTGTTTTTCTTCCTCACTTTCTACTACAATTTTCCTTGCCATCATCGTCAATTGCAAACATTCATCATTGCAAGTTGTAATCAACAATTAATTGAAAACAAAAGACCATTACCTCCTTGTTCAATCTTCGCTTGAACACACAGTTGTTGTTGCATAATTCTTTCTACTGTTGTCATCCCTTTGTTGTTGCAGACCTTCCTGTTCTTTAAATCAACACCATTCTCCCTCTTCATCAAAGAACAATCCTTGTTCATCCATTTCGCAGTCAATTGCTCTGATTTCTTCTTGACATACATATTTTGTCTAATCTACCTTTGCAAGGAATGCCATATCACCTTCTTCTTTCTCATTATCCAACCATAACTCTGGTCATCTTGACTTTCTTGTAGCAATTGTTTCACATGATTGAGTTCTTTTCTTATCTTAACCATCTCCTTCTCAAATACTTCATCACCCATTCCCTTGAGTCCAAATGCTTTGGCACTTTTCTTCTTCTGCTCGTGACTTTCCTCTAAACCCCTGTTAGGACTAATAACATCCATGTTCATATCATCCTCTTGTGAATTCTCCTTGTCTATTAGTGAGTTGCAACATGCTCTTCTTTGCTTTGTAACAAATCTGCTACTTGTCACCCATACCAAGTCATCCTCTTGGTATCTTCTCTTCTCTAGGTTCTTTGTAGTAGAGACTCTTCTTGAGCACTCTTACTCCTTAACTTTCAAAGTTGTTGGTTGTTGCATCTTCAATTTCTCACTCTTCCTAGTTTTCAGCAAATTTATTTTGGTTGTTGGGTCCTATCACCATTTCTTCTTTGAAGATATTTTCTTGCTCTTTCTCGTTTGACATAGTTTACTTTCTATGGCAGATGTTGCCATTTCAGTCTTGTAACCACAATTATTTTAATGACCAAGTTAGCATTAACATCACATTCAATTTTATAAGATCTATAACAAGATCTCATTTTCTACAATCCTTCTTGGATCTACTTGTTGAACCAATTCCTTTCCAATCAATACACTTGTTTTCCCTCAAGAGCATATCAACTCTTCACTTCCATGCAATCATCTCACTTACTTCCCAGGAATTCAACTTGTCCCCCTCTCTTGTAATGTTCTTCTTCTCTTCAACCTCTTTTCACTGTCAATCTTTCTTCAAATATGAAAATCCCATTTGTCCATGGATCAACTCTCTTTCACATGAAAGCACCTCCACTATCACTTGAATTTGAATTTCAACTGTATTATAACTCTAAAATCCAATTGCGGTCATTCTGACTACATCACCAAAGATAAATCTAGCTCTAATACCACTTGATGAAGACAAACCAGGTTACCCTAGTTGCCAATAACCCACTACTAACTTCACATAAAACTATGTATTTACCCAATTCTAGAACACTTCAAGAACCATTTAAAATATGTAGTCAAAATAAGAATATGGATTTATCTTTGATAAATTCCATGAGAGGTATTTCTCTCACCTTCTAATATTTTCCCCAACTCCACCAATTTAATACACATCCATTTAGTAAATGGTGCAATGGGTAGTCCAAAACATGCTTTCAAAACCTAATACACAACCCTGAAAACTACTGGATGTAAGTGTTGTGAAATAATTTTGTAGTGCAGTAAAACACTGTAGGCACTATGAAGCTCTAAAAAACAAAATCATATTTCAGGAAGGTGAAATGACTATGTGTTGTTCTAATTGACTTAACATTGCCTTAGCTTACTCTTTAACATTATCAATGACTTACTTTACCTCTCTTCATTGGGATTTACAATGATAACTCAAAATTACCATTGAGGAATGAATCTCAATGGGTTTTGATAGCATTCAACAAAACAGGGTTCTCCATTTTCTTCTATGACAACGCTCAATCACTAACAGAAATTAATTGTGTAAGAATCCCCAACTAACCTAGATGCCATGTCAAACATGTCATCGATATTAGAATATCATCCTACATTATCCATTAGCTCATGGAGATAGAGGGTTCAAGGACTCTCACTTGATGGATGGTGACTATAGTCCATCGAGAGGTAAAATTTTAGGTTAACTGTATTAAGGACACCTAGGGGTCAACCAACACTAATGCAATGAATTAGTTGTTGGTACATCGACCTATCAAAATGTCACAATATTGGGTAGTAAACATTAGTAAGTAGGACACTAGCCACCAACTAGAAACCTTGATATTGGCAATGAGCACCACTAGGCCAATTATTCACCTTAGAGGCACAAGTAGGTGGTTTTGTACCATGTGCATAGTGTGTACTATTACTAACCCACCAAAACCACTCGTAGGCCCTAGGATGAAAAGGGTGTTTATCCTTAGATGATGACCAAGGCCCCAAACTGTTATGCTTCTTAACCTGCAAAAGACACCCAAATACAGAATATGTGAAGAAAAGAGACCGAGAACACAGAATGGCAATGAATTTATTATTCAGAGAGTAATGTTCACTTGCCTCTTCGAGGGGGCAACCTCCAATAGAGCAGAGCTCGATTACAAAAATAAGGCACGATGCTCCTCGCAGGGAGTTACTATCCTTTATATATGACTCCTACAAGTAATACCACAGGTCAATACCGCTTATTACTAATACCATCTATCTAATACTACGGCCCATTTGCAACTAACTGTGGTTCCTTTATTAATTGCGGATTAACCACTTACAATTATTAATATGGGCTTTATTGACTCTTAACTATGACGTGGTCCCTTTACATAGATAAGGG